>ML804194.1:65082-80987 GCA_009831015.1 Picea engelmannii | reverse complement strand
GAAGAGGCTTATTATCTGAAATTATCTCTTTTTCAAGGCGTTGAGTACTTTTCCTGAGGTTTTTCTATGCTATACTGATGTTTGGTTCTTAACACTCTGCCTAGAATTCTTCTGCGAGATCGACACAACTAAGCATGCTCCTTTCCTTTACCATCAATTTCCTATTCATTCTCTCGGTAATTCCATTATGTTGTGGGGTATATGGTGTGGTATTTTGGCATGTTATGCCATATTTATTGTATAAATTCTCAAAATCCTTTCCACAAAACTTGCCTCCATTGTCATTTCTCAACACCTTGATCTTCTTATATGTCTGGTTTTCCACAAGAGATTTAAACTCTTTGAATTTCTCAAAAACCTTTGATTTATTCCTCATGAAATATAGCCATATCTTCTTGGAAAAATCATCTATGAAGGAAACAAAATAAATATATCCTCCTAGTGAAGGGACCGGTACAAGCCCAAACACGTCACTATGTATCAATTTGAGAATCTCTTTTTCCCTTGTAGCTCCAAAGGGGAAACTAACATGATTTGTTTTCCATGTATGCAATGTTCACAAAAAACAACTTCTAAATTGCAACTAGGAAAACCTTTGACCATACCTTTTTTTTGCAAAGCTCAAAGTCCTTTTTCCCCAATATGTCCCATCCTCTAGAGCCATAAAATGGTCGGGTCAAATTGGTGAAGAATAGTTGAGTTGGTTGGATTCAACCGAGTCGATTTGATTTGCAGTCGAGTTGCACTCAAAAATAGCACTACATCCAATCAAATCGACATTCCCTAACAACTTGTATAGGGTTCCAATTTGAACTCCTTTCATTAATACCATCGCTCCCCTAACCATTTTGCACATATCCTTCTAAAATTGAGTGTGCACACTTGCATCACTCATTATGTTGACTAGATATCATGTTTCTTGGAAAACCCAAAATATGTAGCACACCTAGAAGGGTTCTACTCATCCCATCTTGCAACATCAGTCATACTCTTCCTCATCCAACAATTTTGGTCGTCAAGTCATCCCCCAAGAATACATCTCCTCTTTCATATCTCACATATTCATAGAACCATTCCCTTTGAGGTGTCATATGAAAATATTCACCTAAGTCAATCACCCAAACATCATGATCTGACTGTGTATTGGTCGACGCCAAATACACATATCCTCCTTTATTTGGAGTATTATTTCTCTTAGTCGACTGCTTCTTATTGGATCCTGGACTAATATCGGTCGCTTTTGACCTGCAATATCTCTTGTAATTCCTAGATTTACCACATTTCTATCATCTTCTCATCGACTAAACCAAGGATTTAAATCTACCCTTCAACTTCAACTTTATACTAGAGAATTTTCCTTTTCCTATGTTGATCGATCCACCTCTCACCATCAAGGCATACGTGTTCGATTCTTCCATGTTCTCCCAACTCATTTCCTCTAATATAATAGATGACACCACATCTTCAAGAATTAATGTGGTCAAATTACTCTTGATAGCCACAACTAATATATCCCATGAGTTTGGAAAAGAACACAAAATACTTAATCAAATTTACTTTGTTTTTTACTACTTTAGGAACTAAAATTTTCTTTTTATCCAAGCAAAGGATGGAAAGAAAAGTTAGATGAGAGTATTATAGACATTCATGAGGTAACCTTATCTGGTATAAAATTGAATATTATGAATAACTATCGCATCAATAGAAAAAATGATGAAAAGGTACATGCTTTCATAATGAATGCTTAATTATAAATGAAGCTTCTTATTATCTAACTAACTCATATCTAGTGAAACATGTGTTGTCAATTACATTGAAATCCTAGCTCAATGTCCATGCTTGTATATTGTGTTTTCCATGTTGTAATTCAAATTGTTTTGAATATGTTTCATGGAATTCAAATAAGTTGACAAGATTACGACAAAATTCATCCAATCAAAGGAAATGAGAAAACAAGATTTATTCAAATTTGGGATGAGATGGAGGAAATTGGGGTTCCATGTAAACCTAACAAACCATACCATAATCCAAGCATACAAAATATCTTAACTCTAATCAATCATATGGATGAACATCAGAAAATAACTTCATTCGACATGAGGAAATTTTAAAAATTTAATAATTATGCTAACACATCCAATATTTGTGTGTGGGTTATGACTAGTAATAAAGGATGATGTTACGATGGAACAAGACTGAAATTGACTCTCAATCACATGCAAATTGAACAAAAATGTTTGTAATTAATAATGTACACTAAAATGTATGGTTTGTAGGTTATTAAAGGCCTACCAGATGAAGAAAAATATAAAATATTGGTGAGGATGTGGAAGTGCTATAAATAATTCCATGTGTTTGCAATTTTAAGGGTGCATAGGAAATGATGAATATGTGTATGAGGAAAGGTATTGTTATCTCACAATTTGTAATTTCACGAAGCCTAAAGGCAAGTGGACCAATATTGGTGTAACACGAAGGTAATCCTGTCACTGCCACCTCAACATGGTACCTCTTTCTATTTAGGAGGAAGATGACTCTACTCCAAGGGAGATGTCCCAGGACCTAGAGAGTTGATGAAGGGAAAAAGGGTAAAGGTGTACTGCCCCTCTCTCTATATCACTCAAGTTAGTCTCAAGTCTTGAAAGATGAAGCAAAAGGATAATAAATGTACCTACCCCTTACCAATACAACAACAAACATTAGGGCGACAATAAACGATAATAAATTCTTCAACAAGACTTCGAGTTTATAGAAATGATTGTTTCTAATCAATGTATGAAGCAAATGATAAACAAGTGGTAACAATAATCAATGATGACAATTGTTATAACATCCAGAAAATGCACTTGAACAGACAATATAACAGGGTATTTTAGGTAGAAAAATGATATCACTTTGTCTCATGCAATATCTAGATATATGTTAATCAATAAGGGTTGTCATCAACCAAGTTAACATCAACAAATTAACAATGACGACAACAACAAATAGATTTCAAAAATGTACTTTTGTAAGGCAGTTAAACACACTCCTTTAGCATTTATTGATAGCGATCCACCTAGTACAAATTATAGAGATTTATCAACCAACTAATAAGTTTTAACAAGATGTCCCAAATAACTGTAACATCAACAAAACAAGAGTGATGACAACTACAAGAAACCTTCAAAAATGCACTTTGTAAAAAGCAATTTATGCACACTTTAACTCTAGTTGATAGTACTTTTCTTCATGCAATTTTCTGGGTTGATTTAGTTAGCTTGTAAACTGAAATGGGCTGCCATATAATGGTTGTAGCAGTGTTAGTAACAATAGAAAGTTGGTACTTTTAAACTAGGTTAGTAAGTTAGGCTAAGTTAGTAGAATAACAAGCAAAGTTCAAGTGTAGGTTGGTAGTCTTGTCAAGAAGGTGAGAAGAGAGGACTAGTGCTTTTTAGGGGTAAATGGAGTCAAGGTTGGTGGCTCTCTCTAGGGATAGTAACAAATGATAATGCACACAATTCAAGAGGGGACAAGATCTGGGAGGAATAGCACCTTAAGTCCTCCTAGGATTCTTGACCTTAAGAAGAGAGGAAGCTAGGGTGTAGGCACTTCTAGGCCTTAGCGCCTCCTTCTTCTTGAAGAGTTTATGGATGAAAATTAACTTAGGCACAATATCTATATGAAGACCTCAAGGGATCTATCACTTTATGGACCTAGGGTTTCACTATTTATTGGATCGGTTCTATGAAGCTAGGCAAATAAAAAGTAAGAAAATTAGGACTTTAAGTTTCAAACTTCAAGCATTAAATACACCATACAATTTCATAGCCGTGTATGAGAAAGATAAACCATTACCATAAACATTTTCAATGAAAATGAAACAATTCACTTACTTGCACCAAGACTAATCATGAAATACCATGCAAGATCACCATAAAACTTCAAGAATTTGATCCAAGTGCTAAAACAATCCTCTTAAGAGAGATGTGCCTCACTATTTCAGCCAAGTACCACCCAACAAGATGAAATTTCAGACCTCCTTGTCTCCAAGGACAAGTTTTGATGTCTAATGAATGTCACTTTTGTCTTATTTATACAAAAATTTGACCTTAATTAAGTTTTAGGTCATAAAATACGACCAACCTGGCCATTTTTTTACAAAAAATAAATCTCGACAAAATAAATTTAATTTATATCTAAGAATCACTCCAGGGGTGATGTCATGCCCCTCTAGGGTTACGTTGAGCCCTAAGTATGGAAATTTGGGAAGGGATGGTGAAACGTTGGGCCTGCAAAGGCTTGAAACCCTGCCAACATGTGCCAATGCCTCATAAATGTCGCCCAAGATGAAAACCCCAATTCTAGATGACGTCTAGGGTATTCATGACAACGTCCAGGGCCCTCAAGGGATAATTTCCATGTGGGAGGATCAAGATCCCTTAGGTCTAGGTCTGACAACCTTGACTCCATTTACCCCTAAAAGGCACTATCCCTCCTTTCTCACTTGTTGACAAGACTACCAACCTACACTCAAACTTCACTTGCTATTCTACTAACTTAGCCTAACTTTCTAACCTGTTTTAAAAGTACTAACTTGTTGTTGTTACAAATACATGGTACAACCATTATATAATAGTTTGTTTTAGTTTACAAGCTAACTAAATCAAACCCATAAAATTGCATGAAGCAAAGTACTATTAGCCAGAGTTAGAGTGTGCATTAATTGCTTTTACAAAGTGCATTTCTGAAGGTTTCTTGCAGATGTCATAACTTTTGCTTGATGATGTTACAATCACTTTTGACAGCCTGTTAAACTCATTTGTTGATTGATAAACCACCCAGAATTTGTACTAGGAAAACCACAATCAATAAATGCTAAAGTGTGTGATCAATTGCCTCTTAAAGTACACTTCTTAAGGTTGTTACATTTGTTATAATTTATTTTGTTGCTATTACGTCATTGCTAAAGTAATCATTTTTCATCATTGTCAACCTCATTTAACCATATTAATCAGCCCAGAATTTGTATAAGGCGAAGGAAAATCAATTAGAATTAAATTATACATTTAATTGCCTCTTAAAGTACATTTTTGAAGGTTGTTGTTGATGTCATTACTTCTATTTTACTGTTGTTACAGTATTCTTAGACATCTTATTAAAGTTTAATTGTCGGTTGATACATCTCTAAGAATTGGCATAGTATTATTATTGGAGCTTTAATACCTTGTTACATTGTCTATGAAAGTTCATTCTCCAAGACACATTGCAGTTGATATCATTTACATCATACACTAGCTACCAGTGTTTACTTTCATGAATTTGATGTCTTGTTGAAGTGTTAATATAAATTGTTTCTTTTCATAATGTTTGTTGTTGTCTTGGTTAAGGGAAGGTACTTTCCTTTACCTCATTTGCTTCACCTTTCAAGACACAAATTCCAACTTGAGTGACCTAGAGAGAGGGACGTTTTACTTTACCTTTTTTCTTCATTAACCCACTAGGTCTAGGGGCGTCTCCCTTGGAGTAGAGTCATCATCCTCCTAAATAGAAAGAGGCACCATGTTAAGGTGATAATGACATGATTGCCTTCGTGTTACACCAATATTCGCCTACTTTCCTTTAGGCTTTGGGAAAATACAGATTGTGTGATAACATGTATGTCATATTCTATTATTTTCACCATATTATGTATTTTAGAAAGGTGGAATCATTGGCATTCAACATAAAAAAAAAATGAGCCACTTTCAATCCAAGATTGGCATGTTTTCCAGTAAGAGGCTGAGGTTGAGTTTTTGTTGTTTAAGTGATGAGATGGTTCCTTATATCCATATTCAATGGATCCATGCTCATGAGACAACTAGTTATATTCATGCTTATAGTTTGGGGTCATTACGGAATTAAGTAATTGAGTGAAAGCATAGGGAAACAAAAAAATTGAATAGAAACCAAGGAGGAAGAAGAGTTGTTATTGAAGTATAGAAACGCATTTGAACATTACAAAAGTTGTCTTGTAAATGAGATGATATCACAATTTTTCAAGCTTGCGATGAGTTCATAAATTACTTTCCAAAATTTTAGACAAAGAAGATTCATGCATTTGAATATTAGAATCCAACTTCATGTTCAGAAGTGGTAGGAGTGGGTGGGAGTCTTCATGATCCTAAGGGGAAAAAGTTGGTACATTACATTTTGGGTCTTAGGAAGAGAACTAACAATCTCTTCGAGGCCTTTTATCTTTGGTGTGGAATTAATATCTCCAGATCTTAGGGAATTAGGACATTGATGGTCTTTGGGGCTTCAATGATTTTCATTCATGCCATTAAATTCCAATCGAATTCTAGAGGGCACTAACTACAAGTGTTGGTGGCACAAATAAAAAAAAATTCCTTCATTTCTATCACATATCATTATATTGTATAAGGAAATTGTTGAATAACGAAGCAGATGCCTGGGCCAAGATAGAATCCTCTTTGCATCAAGGAAAATTGTACAAAATGGGGATTTTCTTTCTCTCCCTATCCCGTAGATTATCAATGGAAAATCACTTCATTAACGAGTCGATGGCATGTGGCTACAAAGGACATATTGTGTGGCTAACCTGATGGTTACGCATGAATATTAGCTAGTAGAGGGAAGACGGGGACAAGTGAGCATGTCGGCATTTAACTTAAACAATGGTTCGCGGGGGTGTTAAACTGGTGGAAATGGAACTGGGGGATGCATATTGGAATCACCGTGTTGGGTGTTTGCATTGGCTCTGAAACCCCAAGGCTTGGACACAAGTGGAACTAAAGGTGGAAGTTGTAATCCTAGTTAGGCGGTGGCCAATTCCCTCTAGATTTGCTATGGAAGAGGTGGGATTATTGCAGAAATTTCTGGTCTTTCTCTCCAGTGGTGTAATGGTTGTCGAGAATGAGGGTAAGTATGCTCTTGACTAGTGTCTTATAACATGGGTTTTGTGCAAGAGACATTGTGAAGTTGAAGTTTGGGAATCCTGGGGCCTTTCTCCAGGCCATGGAATCAGTGATTGAGGCTCACAATTTCCTATGGACATGGCACACATAGGGGATACAATGGTTGAATAATATGTCCAATAGTTTAAATGAATCTTTTCAAGGCATGAGGAAATGGGGAAATAAAATAGCAGTGACATTTTGGTTCTCAGTACCAACGTTGTGGCGCTGGAGCAAGCCAACATTTCCCACAATGTCAATGTTTTAAGTCTTCGTCTAAGCTTCAGGGGGTCAATTAGAAACGATTGAGGATGAGTGTTTTCCCACAATGTCAATGTTTTAAGTCTCCTTCTAAGCTTCAGGGGTCAATTAGAAACGATTGAGGATAAGTGTGGCAGGATTCAGAATATGATTTTATCTAAGTGTATGGACAATATTCGGTTGGCTTCGAACAACAACATATAAAGCTCCATCCACGAAGGGGAGGCTGAGGCTGAAATCGAGTACCAGGTTCCCTTGGAGATCAAATATTAGGCTAACTAGCTAGATGGAGAAGAGACAACAAAACCATAATAGTGTGGAATCAACTATAGTATGAATTTTTTTCCATGTTATTTGCATTTTATGTCAATTTGTATGGGTTACCTGCAAGAATACTTGGAATGTTAGGACAGTCAATACTTTTTCTTTTTTTTTGTATTTAGTGAACTAGGACTAAATGGTTAAGAAAGTAAACAGCCTGAGTGGGTCTAATGGTTAAGAATGTGTGCTTCCTCCTAAGAGGTCACAAGTTCAAATCCAAAGGGGGGTAAGGTATGTATACCTCCATAAAATTTCCATACCCTGAAATCACTTATAAACAAGTGAAACAAGTTTTTGATTCATGAGTAAAATAGTCTAAGAAATCATTGATTTCAACATCAATGATAAGTTTGTCCTAATTTTAAATGGTTTATCTTTCTATTTTCATTTTATAGTGCAAGACAACTCATAATTTTTTTGTTTAACTATTAACATGTCATTGAAGTTCAATAACTATCTTCCAACATCAAATCTAAGAAAAAGATATGGTGAAGAGCATTGTTGGGAATCACATCATTTTTTAAACGTTAAAAGAAAGAAAGAAATGTTAAAACAATAAAGAAACAACATGGTTTCCCTTCAACTAGTGAGTGTTATGATGATTAAATTTATTGCATATTATTACTACCTAAACTAGCACCATAGTGGAGAGTCCAACCATAACTATTACCTTAGGGAAACAAGATGGGAATTTCAACCACTATCACACCAGTACAATATCCCCTTCACTTTAGGCCAGCTCCAAAGGCCAAGGAAGGTATCCCTATCTACCAATGATAGATATCTAAGTAAATATATTTAGTGAATCAATACCATGCAAGCTTATGATTTACTTCAATGAATCTAGAACATATATAACAATAACAATGTAAAGCACAAGGATTCCAATATGTGATTAAATGCCTTAAGATAACAATGCAAGAACAATAGTTTACAACCACAAACTATCCAATTAAGAGAAAGGGTTGGGAGATAGTGGATGTGTGTGCCATATATGATTTAAAAAAGAATAGTAAATAAAACTTCATATTTTCATTAACATGATTATCATTCCAATTATTCCAATAAATGAAACTTAGAAGAGACTAGGTGAAACAAACCACTTTAAGCTACTTTAGAGCACTAGGAATGAAATTGGTTATAGCATAAATTGATGGTACAATGTGTGATTTAGGTGCCAACCAATAATATTTTGAATTAGAGACTATATTAGGGATACTCCACACCTCTAAATCCTTTTTAATGATGAAATAACGCAGAATTCTAGATTTAGGGTGAAGAATAAACCATCCAAGAGAAATATTTTTCACTTATATGCAAGAGGTATTGGATGTTTTATATAGGGATTTAGATATGCAAAAAATAAACCCAAATATATTAGGATCAAGGTCACAATATATATACCAATGAAACAAACAAGTACTTGAAAGAAAATAGTGAATTCTCCCTTAGGTTATCCAATGGGAGCACTTAGAATTTTCCCAAACAATATTCAAATGAATGATATGCAATTAAAAGAAGCAATTTGAAGATGAAATTCACCACTAGAAATGTAAGATAAACATATATCAATATTCTAGTTAATGAAATAGAAGCTAGGTCTTATAGTAAATGAACTTTTAAGCATAAAACCTAGTTTTAGGGTTTCCTCAAATATGATTTTTATTTTTATTATGCAATTTCCATATTTGAGAAAGCTTTGAAATCAACCTACAATCAGATAAGTAAATCCTTGAAGCATAATATTATAGGGCCAATTTGTCTCTTTAGGGTTTAAAGATAAGAAATTAAGCACAAACCCTTAATAAACTAGTCTAGGAAATTAAATAAACCATGAACTTTGCACTCTACTAGGAAAAAAAATCAAATTGTGATTTTTTTTTAACTTTCCATTAGATTTATTTCTAAACAAAAATAAAATATTTAAATTTTGGGTTTTTATGGTTGGTTTTTGGGAGAATATAAGTGACTTGTTCCAACTAGGGCTTATGGGGTCAAGAAGTATGTCCCTCTTAGAATTGGTCTATCTTATCTTAATGGATTGGGGCTAAGAGATTAGGATATTAGGGGAAACTTAGTCTCCTATATAATCAAGATAAGGCATGTAGACCAAGGCCCTACAAGAAGGAGTTTTTAAAAGAAGCACCTTCACCAAAAATATCAACTATAGCTTGAATGAAATACTAAATACCTTTGCTAGGGATCCAAAGGAAAAACAAAGCAAGGAATTGAACCCTTACCAAACTAACAAAGGAAAAAGGAACACTAACTCTAAAACATCTTCCCTCCAAGTAGTAGTCTTATTCTTCAAATGGATTGATCTTGAAAGCTTGTATTAGTCTTGAGAAAACAAAACTTGAGAAAACACAACAAATATTTGATGGACCTAAAATAAACCAAGAGAGAAGAACTCCAAGAATTGAAACCAAAACCTCAATAAGTAGATCTTCAACAAAATTGTATTCTCAAAGAAGTAGCCAACAACAACAATGAATTAAAATGAGAGGAGGAGACTCTAGTTATAGAGGAGGATTCGTCATCCTTTTCATTCAATATTATTTTCTACCTCCTTGAATCTAGCCTAGGAGAACTGCAAAAATGAATTGTCTTATGATTAACTAAAACAGACAAAATTATAATACAATAAAAATGTGCCACATGTATAATAAACCCTCCAAGATATGATTTTTTCAAACAAAAAGAAGTCGATTAGGGTCAAATAACCCTCAAATTCTATCCCAAGTGCAAGTGGAGACCCTCAAAACATGTTAAGATGCTCCTCTAGTGAAGGAAAATCCAAAATATGCCAATGTCTAGCCTAAAGCAAGGGATATCCACACATGTGGGGTAAATAAAGTCTAAAAGAGAAGATGACTCCTCCAAGAAAGCCCTGACATTCAAATTTGAAGTCTACAAGGTGGAAGAACTCCCTCACATCATGCAAGCAACCTCCACAAACCATGGAATGGCCCTCTCCAAGTCAAAATGTGTCCACACGTGCTAACAACGCTAGTAGAATGATCCTCCAAAGGGGTCGACCCTCAAATCAAGTGAGAAGATGCCTAAAAATTCATGAATGAAGAAAGTTCTCAAGGATACAAGACATGGCATTTCAAGAGGTGACCCATGCATGTATAAATAGCCCCAAAGTGCCTCGAACGATGTGACCAATGCCTTTGGATATGTGAACTGCCTCGAGATCTCCAAAACTACTTGAGGAACATGAAATTGCATGACAAATTATAGAGTCAATACAAGATTCCATAACCAAAGTGTGACAAACACATAAAGGGGATCCATTCTTAGGGATAAGATAAGTGGGCTTCCATAGGTATGACAACCTTTACAACATGAGCAACACTTTTACATAGGGTGAAGTGAGAAATCCTATAGGTTATCTTGGTTATGTCTCCTAGTAGATCCATCCCAAGACCATCACGTACCTATCCAGGCCATAAATGACTAACTTGGGACCAATTTAATGACCTCCAAGGGATAGTCAACTAAGCTATAAGAGCGAAGAATATTGTAATGTATCGTGCTAATTTTTTGGTGTTTTTTTCTTAATTATGTGGTTTAGAAATTAAAAAATATATATGTGTATGTGTTGGACATGGCATTATGGTGTTGGCATTGATGTCAAAGAAGGCCAATCTGATCAATGATTGGACATGGTATTATGTTGTTGGCATTGATGTCAAGAATATCAATATGGTATTTTCATTATATGTCTTTGAGATCCTAAAGGTTCGAAGAGATAATGTAGTAGGTTGTGCAGAAGACATAGCGCGAGATGCAGAGGAATAATGTATAAACCTAAATATCAGAAGAGATAGACTTATGATTTGATAAAGACAATGCATAAAGGAGTGCATTTACACAAATCTCAGAAGGAAGAACGTTAATCTAATCTTAGAAGAGATGGCATAGTTGAAGTAACATAGGAGACAGATTTTTGTGAGTGAACAAATCCTTTTGTAAAAGATCGGGTTATAGAAATCGTTAGATTAGTTTGGGATCTATACTAATCTTCATATAGAATCAAGTATAAGGAAAAGATAAGCATAACCCATAAGACATGAAGTCTTGAAACCTCTGAAGTTGTGAACTCCTGTCGACCATCAGATCACGTGGAGAAAATTTGGGTCGGTTCTCAATTGTTGGATCAAACAATCAACTCCAGCATTGACCACTCTGGCAAAAAGGAGTTTGAAATAGGTAAGTTTACTCAAAGGTCGAAGCCCCGAAGTCGCGAACTCCCGTCGACCGTCGGATTAGAGTAAGAACAAGAAATCTCGTCAACCGTTGATCTAGAGTGAAAATGTTGAAACCATCAGTTCACGCTAAGGAAGAAGGTGGCAAACTTCGGCCTTGACCTACTCCAATGATAAGAATCTCAGATAAACCAAGAACTCCTCAACGACGAAGTTCTGGAATAAACAAAGGTCATTGGATCAATACAATTGAAGATATATGGTGATATATCTATTCGACACTTCGACGATAAATGGAGGAATATAGGAAGAATCCTGAAGTCATGAAATAATGTCAACCGACAATGAGGAAGGAACTTCAGATGAATCTATGACCGTTAGATCTAGGAGGTATATATGTGACACATAAGTAGGCCCACTCAAATGGTGACAAGTGTCAAGGTCGATGTGGCACATAAGGACTGTAAAAGTCACAAATTAGGGTAAAACTTGGCAATAGATGACATGTGGCACATAAGGAATGTAAAAGTCACAATAGAACCATGTCAACAATAGATGAAAAGTGGCCCAATCAAATGGTGACAAGTGTCAAGGTTGATGTGGCACATAAGGACTGCAAAATTCACAAATCAGGGTAAAACGTGGCACACACATTAAGATTCCACTTCATCATAGGTGACATCATCATACCACGTCACTTCGGGATTACTGCCTCTAGGGATGTCCAACTTCTCCTACCATCAAAACTACCCAAAGTGTCGAAGGTCGAAGTCACAAATTAACTTTTGGATGTTGATCTAAGATCCTCGGGAATATTTCTCGACCGTTTGATCGAGTATAGTGGAAGGATATTATAAGGAGTACTAACAACTGACAGGAAGTGGTCATCGTAGCCTTGTGACTTATTCAGTAGGTAAACCTCCAGAGGGATTAAACTACTTGAGAGTTTGAATATCTTGGAATCCCGAATCTTCGAAGTTTCGAAGTAAATGACAAACGTTCATCTCAACATCCAAATTAAAACATAATTTTTGATCTTGATAAGTGATTAAGAACATGTTTGACTTAATGCTTAGCCATTGCCTGTGGTCATATGGAATACAAGTCCCGAAGTGTTTCTATGTGAAATTTAACACACAAAGTAAGAATTTTATCTCGGTCAAGAAGGAACGTTGAACCAGATAGGATATGGACTTTGTCTTGATTTATCTTAAGTAATCTAATACTTGCAATGCATTAAAGAAATAATAAAAAATATTATATCTCATCAATTTATATTGAGAATGAAATAAAGAGACATGGGATCGAGTTAAAAGAAATAGATCCATATATGTAATTGATTTATGAAAATCCCTCTCACTAAAATAAAAATATTTCACGATAATGTATGAATGATAATAGAGTAATAAAAAACCTTATTATTGTTAATTTAAATGAAGAGGTGAAATGGTTCAAACAAAGGGACATAATGTGTCATAACTCGCACCAGTTGGAAAACTATATAAGAAAGAAAGAACGCTGAAGAAAAATGTGTCTTTGTAGTCAAGATCATAAGATCAAAAGAAGAAGTAGAACCCAAGAAGAAGAATTGATGATACTTATGCAATGAGGGTGGAAGGGAAGAGAAAGGAAGGATTCATATCCTTTACTAAGTAAAGTGTGAAAATAAGGGAGTTGGTGCTTCCTAGGTTGGTGCCCTAAAACAAGGGAGTTGGTGCTTCCTAGGGTTGGTGCCCTAAAACAAGGGATTTGGTGCTTCCTAGGGTTGGTGCCCTAAAAGGGAGTTGGTGCTTCCTAGGGTTGGTGCCCTAAAGACAAGGGAGTTGGTGCTTCCTAGGGTTGGTGCCCTGAAGAAGGGGATTTGTGTCTCCAAGAGTTGGTGCTCTAAAGAGGATTGGTGTCATTCACTATCTTAGATTATTCTTTATAAAACCTTGTAATTCTTGTTAATTATATTTATATAATTTACTTTAAATACAAGTCCATTGTTGATCTATTGTGGTGATTAATAAAATAACAAAGTAATTACTAATTGTCTAAAAACGTTAATACTGATTTACCCCCCCCCCCCTCTCAGTATTTTCCAACAGTATGTAAGTATTATATGTCAATATACAAATAGTTCTAAATTCTCTCTTAACCTCCAGTGGACAACCAACACAAGAGCCAAATATTTACTACCTTTAATTATTCCAAATGGTTGTAATACATAAGAAAAAACTCATAAATAATACACAACAAAGATAGAAAACCTGATATGAATTTGTTGTAGATTGTCCTTTTCATACAATGAGAAAACAGAGGTTGTAGATGGAAATCCTTTGTGTAGCAGCTACCATGGACAGTATAAGATATATATATATATATATATATATATATATTGTTTTATTGTAGATACAATCATGTAAGTGATGGAAACGACCCCAAACAATGATAAATGACAGCCTTGCCACTAAAATTGACCCATGCAGGAAGAATAGCTCATGAACCACCCAAAATTGGACACGATTGAAGGTACTTACTCCCAAAACCCACCAAATTCGCTCAACAGTCAGACTCTGTCTTCTTTCTTCCAAGAATTCGACCCTCCAGGTAAGAAGCTTGTCTCAAATGGGAATAAAAATAACCAACTAAGAAATATCAATTCCCAGGCATAACAATCAACCCCAACATCCCCAATAATCTCCCAGCAAAGGAACACGACCCCCCTGAGGCCATAAAATCAACCCACGACAATGTGGTGTAGCTCCCCACAGAAATATGCATCAAGCAGTCAAGGGATATGATCAAAATGAGGAAGCTCGACCCCCATAATGGTTAACTTGGCTTCTCACACCAAAAATTCATCCCATCTTAAGGAAAAAAGACTCCCAAATAAATGATTCAACCCAAAATACCAAAACAATGTTGTTGACAAGAAGATCTCATCCACAAGGAAGATATCTCAATCCCCAAACCCAAAAGTTTTTCTTCCAAAGAGATATGTTCCTCCATGCTAAAGAAAAATGAAGAAATCAGTGTGATCTCTTCCTCGAATGACTAACTAGGGTGGATTTTTCACGCCACTGAAGCCAATCTCTGAAAATTCTCCTAGGGTTTCCATCCCAAGAGTTCCAAAGCCATCATGAGCTCTCTCAATGAGAAATTTAAAAATACTAAAAATGCAATAATGAAAGAGGGTGCCCTCTTTCTCCCTTTTATTATTTTGTTCACATTTTTGTGACCTTTTTACCCTTTAATAATCTTAAGTGATGTTTCTTCTCAAAGTCACTTAGGTTCCTTTTTAACTACTTACTCAATGTCCCCTTTTAAAATTAATTTAATTCCCGCACCCATGATATTAAGTAAATAATTAATTCCCTTTTTGTACCCTGACTATAGCCTATGGGAATTACTTAGGTTATTTTTTCAACCCCTAGAGGACTCATTTGGAAAGGGACATTACGGTCTTCCCTTCCTAAGATTATGTGTCCTCAAGCAACTACATATTTGGATGCTACAAGATCTAATCACTTTCCCATGTGGCATCCTCTGTTGGTGAGTTTTACCATCTGATGAGGTATTCCCAAATGATCATGTTATGAAATGTCCTCTCTCGGACCTCCAATACCTTCCGAGGAACTCGTACTAGTTTTCCCTCCTCATCCAATGGAGGTATCTTCGTCAAAGTAGTGAATTGTTTCCCCAACGCCTTTTTTAGACATGATATGTGAAATACATTATGAATCTTTCTTCCCTCAGGTAATTCCAGCTCATAAGCCACCTCGCCAACTCTCTGAACCACCCTGTAGGGTCCATAAAAATGTGGCTTACTTTAGTGAAGATTGTTTGTATGGCTGTAGCCTCAAGAAAACCAAGTCTCCCACATCAAAAGTGCACTCGACCCTATGAATATATGCATATAAATTCTGTTGATTTTGGGTCATCTATATATTTTCCTTCAGAGCCTTGAGTATGTCTTAGCTCTCTTGGATCCAGTCTTTGGCTTTGGGAGCCTTGTTATCCCCAAAATTCAAATAAAAAAAGGATAGAGAATTGTACCCATACAATGCTGAGAATGGTGTCATGCCTATGGACATGTGATGAGTGGTGTTGTAGAAATGTTCTCCCAGATGAAACCACTTCACCCATTCTTTATGTTTTCATGACACATAGTTACATAGATATCCCTCAA
>ML804194.1:34600-59165 GCA_009831015.1 Picea engelmannii | reverse complement strand
TTTTTGAAAAGAAGGCATGTCAATGATTTTGAGAATACTATGGAACTAACTCTCTCCCAATTTTCAATACACCTTCTCCTATAGGGGAGAATTTTATGGGAATATTAATCTTTCCAAGGATTAACCTTCAATGAATTAGTCAATTTAAAGTCTGATAAAAGAGCTAAAATTATCAGTATTATCCTAGACATACTTTTTCAATCGAAATACAAGGAGGATAAAGATTTTTGCCTAACCTTGTTTTGGAAATATGTTTTTGAGTTCTCAGAGTCAAGGTGAGATTCCTTCTTTTTATGAAGATTAAGAAAGGGTAAAGGAAATATGAAA
Organism: Picea engelmannii; assembly: GCA_009831015.1. Lineage (NCBI taxonomy): Eukaryota > Viridiplantae > Streptophyta > Pinopsida > Pinales > Pinaceae > Picea > Picea engelmannii. Next base: position 58,838 of record ML804194.1, on the reverse strand, counting down.
CGGGTAAGAACTTGGGGATAGAAGAAAGTAACTGACTAAGGATTCAGAAGACCTAACACAAAAATTCCAATCCCACACAAGTTTGTGCATTTAATTCAGAATTCCTTCCAGCTTGTTCATTATTATTTTATTTTTGATTCAGAGATGGCTTTAAAATTTATCAGTATGATCTTTTAAGATGTACTTTTATACTTCTCTGATTTTTAGGCCAGGTGTCAGTACTATTACGAGTGAGGATTCCTTCCCATTTGTTTCAAGAATTCCTTAAAAATCTTATTTGAACTAGAAAGGTAGGAACTCGTACCTCATTTTCCATTTTGAACTTTGAATCAGGAATATCATTAATTCCTCGCCTGTTCTGAGAGAAATTGAATGTTTTGAAAAATGAGTGTCGGGTTTGGATGCATTCTTATCTCTCGTTTAACAGGATGTATTCTGCATAGGAATGAAATGTGAAATGTCAGAAAATTCTGCAGAATAGAGATGGTATGTGATACATATACTTTTAAATTTTGCTTTGATGATGTCAAGTAAACATGGTTTATTTACAATAAACGATAAATGACTTGGATAATTTACAAAAGAAAGGTAAAATTGCAAATAGAAAAAGAAAAAAAAATGTCAATCCAAACCGATATATACAATGGGAATCTAAAATATGACTACTACATGAAATTTTTTAAGTAACGCCTGTTGATAGGAGCGTCAAGGATTTATCCATCGAGGTTTTCCAGTAAGAAAGAGTTTTTTTCCCTCAGCAGTTGCAATCTTGAATGGTCTGAACCATAGATGATCGAACTTGTCATGTTTCCCTGCATCTTATTTTCTAGCATCCCACTTTAAAACTAGATCGCCAGGAAGAAACTCCATGTATTTATCCTTTTTATCGAAAAGGGCCTTCATATTATCCTGGTACTTTTGAAGTTTATAGTCTACTTCGACTCTATTTTTTTGAACTTCAATGATTTGATTCATCCTTCTTGTAACGTCGTTTGGATCTTCATTTGCATCCTGCTAGAGTTTCATCATAGGAAGAGAAATATTGATAGGAAGGACATCGTCAATACCATAAACCAATTGAAAATGGGTCATACCTATTGATTTCTTGGTGCTGATTCAGTTCACCAATAGGGCATATTTTAGGTGGATAAGCCACGCCTTTTTATTTTCTGTCAACACTTTTTTTATTATAGTCATCAAGATCTTGTTTGACGATTATGCCAAACCATTTCCATGAGGATAATAGGTTGTATAATGACCTAACACAATATTGTATTTATAGCAGAAATTGATCATTTCCATAGACTTAAAATCTTCAGCGTTGTTAGTGACTATTTTTCGAGGACAACCAAATCTCGATAGGATGTTTTCTTCCAAGAATTTTATTACTACTGAATCCGTAGAATTCTGAGTTGGAATGTCTTCTACCCATTTCGTGAAGTAATCGATAGTGGTTAGAATACATCTATGTTGAGCACTTGATTGTAGATGGATTTCTCTAATGAAGTCTAGGCCCCATTGTTGAAAAGGAGCTTCATATTTTACTGGGATTAAAGGTAGGGCGGGGAGCTTATGCTTGCCAACAAACAATTGGAAATAATTACAAGCTCTGACCCTCATGTTCACATCGGTAAAGAACTTTGGCCAGTAATATCCAACCCTTAAAATCTTCTAGGTCGTTGCTCTCAAGGCATGGTGTCCTCCACACACTCCTTCATGGAATTCATCGATCACTCCTTCTGTTTCAGATTCTATTAAGCAACATAACAAGAAACCTAGAGGGTCCTTCCAGTACAACTGGCCATCAATAATACAATATTTAATTATATGTAGCTTCAAAGTCCTTTATTTAGATGAAGTCATGTCATTCAGGCACTGAAGGGTAAGGAGGTTTGTAACAATATCGTGATACCAGGTAGAGGAAGAAAACTTATCTTCAATCTGAATCGTAGGCACTTGATCATCAATTTCCTCTATATCCAGGAGAGATTCATGTGATTCGAGGTTATTTATCCCGAGTGCCTTGAAATTTGATTCATCTAACAACTTCTCCAGGCCTTAACCTTTGACTAGCTTGGTCGTTTTCACTTCTATATCAAACTCTTTAATTTTAGCCAACCATCGACCTCTTCTTCCGTCGCCATCTAGCTGAACCAAGATGTCTTTGATAACATTTGTAGGCACGTAAGCGATTATTTTGGAATGAAACACATATGTTATAAAGGTCTTGAGAGCCTTCACCATTGCGTAAGATTGCTTCTCAAGTATATCGTATCTTAATTCTACATCCTTGAGGTTTTTGTTGAAGAAGGCTATTGGTTGCTCGAATTCTTCTTCGTTCTTTTGCAAGAGTACCGCTGCAAAAGTATGTTCATAAGTGAATGAGAAGATTAAGAATTCCTTTATATAGTCTAGACTTGCTAGAATTGGTGCTTCCCCTATAGCTTTCTTGATGCGCTCGAAAGATGCTTTAGCTTATGAAGTCCATTTCACTTCATTGTCCTTCTTCAACACATCTGTAATCATTTTGATTATTTCAGCAAAGTTGGGAATAAATCTTCTCAAAAATTTGATCTTTCCTAAAAAAGATCGAATTTATTTTCTGTTCCTAGGGATATTAATCATTTCTATAGCCTCAACTCGCTTAGGGTCCACCTTGATTCCTTCTTTTGACACTATATGGCCCAAAAGATTACTTTCTTTCATCGCAAAATGTGATTTCTTGGGATTAGGAGACAAACCAAACTTTCTGCATTTTTCGAAGGTCTGTCTGAGGTGCAACAAATTTTCTGCATCGGAGTTGGAAAAAACCATCAAATCATGAAGATAAATAACAACAAATTTGTCTCTCTCACCGACAAACACGATATCCATCTCTCTCTGGAAAGTAGCTCTTGCATCCATCAAACCAAATGGCATTTTATCTTACATAAAGGTTCCCCACGGAGTGATAAACACAGTCTTTTCTTTGTTGTCTTCATGGACAACGATCTGATTGTATCTGCAAAAACCATCAATCATGGAAATCTTGTTAGCTCCAACTACCTTCTCTAGAACATGATTCATTTTTGGGAGTGGGTAGTTGTCTTTAAGGGATGACTGATTTAAGTTTATGAAATCAACACATAACCTTATTTTGCCATTTTTCTTTCTGATGGGGACCAAATTCTCTACCCATTCAGAGTACCTGAGTGGAACGATGATTTTTGCATCGAGAAGTTTCTTAACTTCCCTTTATATTACTAGTAGGAGAATAGAGTTTATTTGTATGAGTTTCTTCCTGAAAGGTTTAATACCATGTTTTAAAGGAATCTTATGTTCAATAACAGAGGTATAATAAGTTTTCATATCATCATAATACTATGAAAAAACATCTTTGTACTGCATAAGAAACTCAGCGTACTTACTCTTCATTTGGGCCGTAAGGTATTTTGATATCTTGACCATTTTGGGATCGTCAGTAGTTCCTACATTATAGTCTTCAACTTCTTTGGGTTGAGGTTATAAGGTATACTTTAAAGGTATGTCATCCTGGTCAAACATCCTTTATAAGGGGATCAGGCCTCTAGGAATCTGATTATTCTTAAGAAAGAACATGTGGTGGTTTGCAATCTTGTCTTGGAATTTTTTTGGGTTCTCCCCTTCCTACATAATCCAAGCAGGATCATTCTGGTTTTCCTGATCTATGTGAGTTTCAGAAAACTCATCAATCATTTCCAGGAATTGTTTGATTTGTTCTTCGTCTTCAAACAATTTCCAATGCTAAACATTGTTTGGGATCGAGGGTCTATGTCTCATCTCGATGTGATATTTCAGTTTCAAGACAGTAGGCGGTATGAAGGTTGCATCAGCCTTGGCCAAGGAATCAACTTGTTGATTCTCCATCCTGGGAATAGAGTGAATACTAAAGGATGAGAAGAAGTTGTCTATAAGATCCCAGGAACAATTCCTATAGGATATCAACCTTGGATGCTTAGCCTGACACTGTTGTTTTACTTGTTTTACAATAAGCTCTGCGTCATCATAAACTATTAGATGTTCAATTTTTATCTTCCTTGCAGCTTCTAATCCTAAAACCAAAGCTTCATATTCACGGACATTATTCGTATAATCAACCTCCCATTGTAATATATAAGAAAATGGAATAACACACTCGTCACCTAGTGCCACGAATAAAACTCCAGCTCCTTCTCCTTCACAGGATGAGGCACCATCGAAGAACATTTTCCACATTCCTTCTCTAACATTTATGTTTTTCTTTGTCGTTTCTATTTTTTTATTTTCTTCTTCTGTACATTCCTCAAAATTGTCATCTATAGATAATATACAATTTCCTAAGTCCTGATCAACAACATAGACTGGGTAATTATTTGGGTTTTGAGGGTCACTTCCAGTATATGCCATCCTAGTTTCTATGTACAGTCGCGTGAATTTCCCACAAAAAATTGGGATTGTAGTGTAAGTCATGTCCAGCTGAATTGATCCTCCTAACTTGGCACCCCAAGACCTAGATAGAAGCATGTAGTACTTGGCAGGAACGTCAACAAAAACCACATCCATAAGGATACTTTTCACAGGGATCTGAGCAATATTTACTACCAAATATTTAATCATACCTATACACTTAACCTTTCTAGAATTAAATGAGTACAAGTCTTGATAAGGTCTGGTAATTTCGAGGACTAACTTTTCCATGATAATTTTAGGCATTAAATTATGAGAGGCCCCAGAATCTAACATGAAATTGTGGAGTAAATGGTCTTGCACAGTTAGTGTAATATAGAATGGAGAAACATAATCCTTATTGTTCTCAATGTGTGGACTGAACATGATTGTAGGTTTTCCATCCTGTAAATTAATAATGTCTTCTTGATATTCAGCATCAGAAAAATTTATCGCTTTAGAGATTTACTTTTTATAAATCGGGTTTTTTGCAAGTTAAACTAGAGGCATTGGGATTTTAATTTTATTAAGTTAATTTTATAAATTTTAACCTCCAATTGTCTTCTCAGTTTCAATGGTTTGAACTTTTTCTTCTGTATTTTACGGCTTCTTAGTTTGCACCATTTTTGTTTCAGCTTTCTTTGTTCGGGAAGCTTGTGTTTCAGTTGATGGTTTGGAAAATGTTGCCTCCTTCGCTTTACTTCGTGATGAAATCTTTTTTGGTGGAACATTTGTATAATTTTTATCTCTAGACCTTAAATCATACTTATGTTGGAGTTCGACCATTATTGAGTCGACGAGACCCTGATACGTAGAATCTCCCAGATTGTTGATTTTTTCCTCATTATTAAACAGGGATTCCAGGTCTAAATATTTCTCATAATTTTGCCTAGTTAAGTGTGGCTCAATATCATCATCACTAAGTTTGTTTAGATCTTCTTCTAACCCCTCATAATCTTTCATTTCATCCCTCTGCATGAAATTTTCAATTTTAAATGGAGCTTGGATCTTTTGATATTCATTTTTTACTTGTCTTTGTTGTATCTGAAGGTTAGGGTTTTTTCTGAATCGATTCCTAACGTATAGATCATGTTTGGCTTGATCTGATTCCATCCTGGAAATTTGGTTTGATACATATTTAATAATCTTGGCCATCTCATCCATTTTTTCTTCTGCGGACTTCCCATATCCAGAGAGTCTTGCCTGTTCTTTGAAACACCTAGGTTCTATGGTTCCCATATCAACCTTAGTTTTTAATTTCCTGGATGCCATCATATTGGATTCAATTTCTATAGAATCATCTTGCATTCCTGATAAAGTGGTAGATCTCCTTTCTCTTAGAAGTAGAGCAAAGTCAGAATCAAAAGCCCCTGCAAAAGTTAATTTTGCAGCTGGTTGAGAAGGTTTGACTTCGGCTGGGATTTTGTGATACAATTTATTGAACCTATGCATAAATTCAAGGAATTATTTAGAAGTCTTCTTTCTCAAAGCCCCGAATTCGGTCAAATAATAAAGATGGTCCTTTTTCTCTCCCCACTGTCTTAGGAAGGAATTTTCTAGATCGTCGTATGATCGTATGGAGCCTACCGAGAGTCCTCTGAACTAGGTCCTCACTTGTCCTTCAAAGTTTTGTACTAACAGCCTTGATTAAACACCCTTTTGTTCGATTCCAAGGATATCAACACACTAATCGAAAAAGGATATGTGTTCTGTTGCGGTTAGATCTCCTTCTCCCATGAATTTGGGGAGGTTCTTCATGTAATTTCAGTGTAAATCATGCATGACAAAAAGGAGGACCAAGGAACCGTATCTAGCAGCTACTTTGGAAAATATTCTAGGGGATTGACCTTGTCCACCAACTCCTGCACCTCCGGCACCACCAACACCAGCACCGACCATTGAAATCCTAGGAGACGGACTTCGGGGGCTAAAAAGGATATTTTCAAAAACTTCGAAAGACTAAACTTTTGACCTTTTGACTACTTCGGGGGGTTGTGAATGAAGTTAGGGAAAAATATCACGAGGAGATGGAATATCTAGATGAGGAGGAAAAGGGAAACTTGAGTTGGGATCCTCAGATTTACCGGATGTATATATAGGAGAGGCGATAGGGGATGAGTATGGGTATAGAAAGTACTCTTAAGGGTTTCAGGAAACAGAAACCTTCACTTTGGGAAGGGAGAGAATCAAAAGAGTGTTAATGATAGAGGGGATCGAAAGGAACCGTTCGTTATCACTAGTAAAATTATATGTCAGGTCAATCTCAACATTTATCTTAGGAATGACTACCTCTGGAATTTCGATTTTAACCTCAGGTTTACTAATCGATGCCTCTGCAGAATGAATTTGTTAAACACTTTCTTTAGGGGTTATTTATTCAGTGGGAACCTTAACATTATCTTATGTAACTCTGGTTTGATAGACCTTACCTGTCGATGCAGCAGTCTATTTGATATATCCCTTTGGTTTCAACAATTTTTCAGGATCTGACACTGGTGTACTAGTTTTCTTTTTGTTTGGGTTTTTCCTGGTATTCCTTCGACTGAATGCCAGTTTTGTCTATAGTGGAGTCACCAGGTGAAAAATAAAATAATCCTTACTTATGTATTCAATCTGTGTTCACCATAAAAACCAAAATCTACATTGTCGTTTTCCTAGGGAAAATGATTTTGTTTCTTCGTCCCCGACAACGGCGCCAAAAATATGTTGCTCCTGAGATTAATCCTAAGGCCTAAAGAGTAATGGCAAGCATCATGAGTGTTTAAAGAAAATGTTTTAATGAGTTATTTTCCTACCTTTAGTTTTATGAGAAATGACCTTTAAATGAAATTAATAATAGGACAGTACAGAGGTTGTATTTCATTATCTGAGTCACAATTATAATATCAAAAGGTGTGGAAAATAATTACAAAACTGTTAAAAAAATCCAAGCATCAATTGCATATGAGTCTCACCTTGTTTGTAGTGGAAGAAAAGTAGATAACGCACCCTTGAACATGATATAGAATGCAGTAATTCACACAGATCGTGGGTCTTGTTTTACTCATAGTAAATACAAAGGAAAAATTGCTCACTGAATGAATCGCTTATATAATATGATCACAATAGTTTTAATACTAAATTGCAATCAATCACTCTTCAAGGAATTACATAAGTAAATTTGGGGAAATGGAAACACAGAGAAAACACATAACTCAAATTGAATGAAAATTATAATCTATGTCTGAACTTGTATTAATACTAAAAAAAGAGAGTTTTTTTATTACATCTAGAAAGAAACAATCCTCTATAGATCTTAAATCTATGTATTTATACAAAATATGTCACAACCAAAAACCGTTGGACTTTTTAAAATATTTAACTAAAAATAGCATGCATCTGAATAAAATAATAGCGTGTGAATTTTGATGAGTTTTGTTGGCACTCTCCTCTATCTCTTCGTCTGCTAGTAGAAGCCCTCCTTCTCCTTAATCCTTTGGGTTGGGTACACATGACATTAAGGACACCTTAATCATTTGTCATATTGTCCTAGTCGGTTTAATTTCGTTGCCATATTTCCCTTTAGATATATTCAACGAGGCAATGAATCATAGTCGAGGTCATGGGGTGAGGATAATCAGACGAATAACACAGCATTGGCTCGTCAAGGGATGGATAACAGACATAGGGAATAGTAACTGTCTATGGAAAGAATGATGAGGGAACGAGTGTATGATGATGAAGTGGGATAAGTGGAGGTTAGAATGCGGGTGGTCGGGGTAAATGATTGTTGGAAGGTGAAAGGTAGAGAGGGTGGAAAGAAAGGACATTGTGCACACTTTCTCACTTGCTCCCAGCTATGCTTTCCTTTCCATGTTCAATGCATTGGGTGCATATATCCATCAATTCCACCACGAACCTTGAGGGCTCAATATTTTCATTTACCTCGAAAGTGAATAATTTCCTTTGTATTTGAGGCATCTTTTCTTCTATCATGTTCACCTCTTGGACTGTGGCTTGAAACTGTGAACTTGGGTGAACTAACCATTTATTGATTTTAATAAGATCAATCTGGCTCATTCCTTGAATAGTTGTCAGATTTTCTTCTTTGTTATTTCTGGAATTTTGTTGGTTCATTTCTATCTCGATTTGCCCCAGGGATTCTGAGATATTTCTCCCCTCAAACTCAATCAGTGTACTATCATATTTGGATCATTTAGCCTTGATAGCGATGTTCTTATCTCTTGAAATAATACCTTTGGGAGTTTGGGGACCCTTTCGGCTTTGGGTTTAGTGGAGGAGCTTGGCTCATATTTTGTAGACTTAGCTTCCTATGAAGGAGGCTTGGTTATTGATTATCCATGTAATACCTTTGGCAGACTATTTTTCCTGTGTTTCTGAAAGATGAGGAAACCAACTTGTTGGTCTGGGGGCAGGGTCAAGAATCTGTCTTGGACTTCCTCATAAGATTTTACCCCTCTGAATATTTCTCCATACGGGGAATTCTCATGTGTGTACCGCTTCATGTTGAATTGAGACATATGGTTTTCCACTGTTTTATGTGGATCGTGTTTCTTGAACTCGATGTCAACCAATTTAACATCATCTAGCCATAGTCTCAACTTTAGAGTGGCCAAAATACAATAATGTAAACATGCCAATTTGAATTGGGAAAGTCGGCCATACCTTTTTATCTGCTGCTTTCATCTCCTTGTTGATACCTCCCACCACTTTCTGATATTCCACTTCTCTGGACACCAACCTGTCAAGTAAAAATTGTGGGAGAGCTTGAGGGGGAACCGAGCAACCAAAAACTATGATGTAGGATAAACTCTCCTCAATTAATCAATCTGTGATCTTGCCTAGGTTTCCCATAATCCTCTCTGAAATTGGAGGAGGTGGGGGACCATAAATGGCTATGTGAACAGGTACTACGAAATTGTGGAAGATTTCATAAAATAAATCCTTAGCTTTCTCTTCCCATAACTTGGAGTGATAAAAATGAATGGGTTATGAACTAGTCGGAGTCCAAATCTAGTTCATCAATGGAAAAGGGGTCATAAAGAAAATGAAATCCATAACATATGCAGACATGTAAAAAAGGGTAGGTTGTCCTTTTGATTTCGTTGTTCTATAATCAACGATTCCCTTGGCCAAATTATCCGACAACATTTTGGCCCAATTGAAAGTGTAACCCTCATCTACCTCTTTCATGATGGATACCCATTCCACCGAGAAATGCATAGGGCTCTTCTTCCCGAACATACGATAGAACATCATGGCTACATACACCATATGAGTGTATAAATATGTTGTGGCATACATACCATGAGTGTCGGTTCTAAATTTCTCTGGATGTCCCCACCAGGTCCTGATTATATCATGACCTCTCCTGGTGTATTGGACACATTCCGTTTTCTCAAACTCTAGAATGAATACGAAATTGTAAGTATATTTAGGATTAGGAGAGATTTTAGACATTACTTGCAGATGTTCTAATTGGAAAGAGCAGATGGAAACCTGTTGATGGTTGATGATGCTCCTGGTATGTACATCAACATGTTCCAAGGTCCATCTTATCATATTGTTGTAAGGTATGATTCCTGGTTGTGCAACTATCTTGTGCAGCTCTGAATGTCCTATGTGTCTAAGCTTAGCTGCAAAAGATTCATCTTCTTCTTCAGCAGAGTCTTCTGAACAATTGATGATTTCACGTTCCAGGATCTCAAAAACCTGTGTCCAAGTTTTAACGGTGTTCGTGGCTCACGGAGTAGTGTCCGACAGAATGTCTGCATTTGGGTTTGAATCTTCGCCTGCTACATCAGGATTTTTTTCCATTTTTCGTGGTTCCATAATCTCTAAGGAAACAGAGTGAGTTCACCTGCTACAGAGAAAGTCTATGAGTTTTTCAATAGATAAAACTGCTAATTGTGAAAGGTGAAAATGATTTTGAAATTGAAGTGTTTTTATTCAAATAAGAGCTTATCGATTTTAGTATAGACTCACTGATCAAGAATTTATTACCCTCAATGGAATTGATTACCTGGCGATCCGTGATCTTTGTTCAAAATCATTACCTTTAATCGATCATAAATTCCATTAATACTTCGATGGTTCACGTTCAGGAGATTTGGATGTGACAGGGTGGAAATAGCCCGGATCCCGAATCCACAGAGTAGTTAATATTTGAATAATCTCTTTTATAAATTAATTAACTACGTTTTAAAAATGTTGAATTAACTTTGAGTGTTTCAGAAGTTCAGACTTAGAGGGTTTTGAAAACAAGACAAGAGAGGTCCCCCGAAATCCAAAAYTGCAAAGTAAAAAATTACAAGTAATCTCCATTAAGTCTTAATTAATCGAGTTTAACTTTCATYATTAGATGTTTCATTAATTTCTTTTTACTCTTTGAAAATTCCAATGCTTCRGCATTTGAAGCTTTGATGATTTGTGAACTCACTCTTTATTAAACTCCCGAAGGGTCCTCTCCCAGAGTGATCTGGCGGGAATGAYGTCATTCTAGATGACGTGTCAAGAAGAGATAGTGCCACATGTTCACCCGAGAGTGTGTGAATCATCCAAGTGAAACTTCAAAAATAAGTGTCATGTGTCAGCTTATAAAATCTTTAAAAGACATGTGTCCTATGACTTGTKTTCGTGAATTCTTTAAGGTTTATYGTGGACTGTTATTTTCGGGCTTCGGGGTTTTTATCGTTTAGACTTATGAGAACATCTGAAGCGCAGAGCTCTAAAGAGAYCGTTAAGGATTTATGCTTTAAAACTCRAGCGGCTCCAAAACTACGGAAGTTATTAGGATCGCTTGATCAAATTAAGGGAACTCGTCAATGACGGATAATGTACACGCTTTATTATTAAATGACAACCAATGAATTTGATTTAAAATCAAAAGGCCAATTTGCATAGAATTTTATTCCTAAGGAGGCGAAAACTATAAACTCAAAAGTTCAAAATTGTGTGTGTTCCAACACATATAGTGTCCCAACTTGTTTGAGTTGCGCCAGCTCCATGAAGTGTATCTCCATATCCTTCCTGACAAACCTCTCCATCAATTTTTGTGTGAATTCTAGGTAAGAGGTGATGTTGGCATGTCCTATGGTGACCAATCCATGGTACCACCACTCATGGGCCTCTCTATCCAAATGCAGGGTAGTGAATTTAATTTCCTCTTCCTCTATCATCATATTAAGATGGAAGTATGTATCCAACTTTTGAACCCATGCTCGAGCTGTGGATTTGCTCGAACCATCAAAAGAGGGAATGGTGATATTCTCAACCTTCCTCCTGATATCATCATTCTGTTAACCCCTATTAACTTCCCTTGGCCCATTCCTATACTTTATATTACAGTAGTCTTGTAGTGACATGGCCTCCTGGAAATCCTCATCCATGGCCTAGCACTCCCTCCAATAATCATCAAAGGTCTCACCCTGACCTTGTTTTTCTTGATTCCCTACTTGTTGATTCCCAACGAACTGAGGTAAGAGCGGTCTGGGAATTATTATTCCTATATTTTTGGTACCAACATGTGAAGGAACATGTTTTTTTTTCCCTCTACATGATTTTCATTATTCCCATTGGGACCACCTACACCATTGTTTCCCCCATGGTGTCCATTAGTGCCTCCATTTCCATTATTACCCCCATCGTTGTGATTTTCCTAGTTGGTAGCAATCAATTGTGTCAATAGTTGTGCTAATTGTTGCTTCTCATTCTGTATTCCCTCTAAAATTTGAAAGGCCCCGTCTTCATTCTGATCCCCCATGGATACTTCTTCTTATTCTTCCTCATGTTGGCTTTCTTCTACTATCGCTTCCTGGTTAAAAATATTGTGTTCCCCTCGTTGCCTCCTACTTTTTTAGGTGATAAACCCTTCTTTGTCTCCTTAATTCATGAAATTTTAAACCCCTCAGGCTTGCAGGATTTTGGGCTTTGATACCACTGTAATGTATTGTGATGGTTTTTTGGTGTTTTTTCTTAATTATGTGGTTCATACTTAAAAAAAAAAAAGTTGTATGTAAGTATTGTACAAAAATACAGAAATAGTTCTAAACTCTCTCTTGACCTCCAGTGGAGAACCAATACAAGAGAAAAATGTTTATTTCCTTTTATTATTCCAAATGGTTGTAATACATAAGAAAAAACTCATAAATAATACACAACAAAGATAGAAAACCTTATATGAATTTGTTGTAGACTATCCTTTACATACAATGAGAAAATAAAGGTTTTAGATGGAAATCCTTTGTGTAGTAGATACTCTAAACAATGATGTATGACAACCTTGCCACTAAAATCAACCCGGGTAGGAAGAATAGCTCACGAACAACCTAAAATTGGTCACAGTTGAGGGTACTTACTCCCAAGACCCATCAAATTTTATTGGCACTCAGACTCCATCTTCTTTCTTTCAAAAATTTGACCCTCCAGGTAAGAATCTTGTCTCAAATGGGAATAAAAATAAACAATAGAGAAATATCAATTCCCAGGCATAAAAATCAACCCTATCATCCCCAATAATCGCACAGCAAAGGCACGCAACCCCCCTAAGTCCAGAAACTCTACCCATAACAATTTGGTGAAACTCCCCACAAAGATATATGTCTAGCAATCAAGGGATATGCTCAAAATGAGGAATATCGACCCCCACAATGGTTAATGTTGGCCCTTGACCAAGTTTTGAGGATCCTTGGTCATGTTTGACCTATTTTTGGGACTTCGACGGGCTATCGAAGGTGGAGCGCAAGATGAAGCGGAGATCACGGGATCTCGGCCCCTTTTTAGGGCCTTTTTGGGTTCTAGGCTTATGTAATGGGTATGGGGATGTCGGCCCATGGGTTTACCCATGCTTAGGCCTATTTTGTAATGTATAAATAGAAGTCTAGGTGATGTAAGGAATCGTGAATAGTGAATAGTGAATAGTGACTAGTAGTGACTAGTCAGTTGCAAGTGTGCTAAGTGATAAGTGCTAAGTGGTAAATGATTTTTGCATACTGTGTGAGTATTGTAGAGCTAAGTGCAAGTGATTGTGAGAGACTATGGAAGGCTTTGTGCTATGACTCAAGGAAGGAGGATCTAGTGAGGTGCATAGATCTCTTGTCCTTTGCGGAGTTGATTTTGAGGCTTTATGCATGTAAGAAGATTGATCGAAGATAATAAATAAGATGAAGAGTTGGTGGACGTAGCCCCAGGGTGGGGGTCAACCACGTATATCCTGTGTTGTGAATGCTTTGTTCTTTTTGGATGTTCTTTTGTTCAAATGATTCAATGCTTAGTGCGATGTTAGATGATAGATGAATCTAATATGATAGCTTAGTGTTGAATAATGTGAATGAATGTTAGATATAATCTCTATTGGTATGCTTAGTGCTTGAATCTATTGGATCTATGTGAATGTTGTGCCGATCTGTTGTCATGGTTTAGCTGCACTGTGAACTAAGGTTAAATATTAACGAACTGTAATAACTAAGTGCTTTGTTAAAGTGTTACAATCATGGATTTGTGTCCCATCTAAGGTTGCAGACATCTGAGTCCTGCAATCACACTTGCCTCTACCTCGGGTGAGACTTCATCTACTTTGCAGGTGTTGCCGAAAGGGATGGTAGTTAGGGTTTTGTTGGTGCATTGTTGTAGCGTTGAATCTTGGGTTTGCCCTGTGCCAAAAATTAATTTGGCTTCTCACATAAAAAATTCATCCCAACTTAAGGAAAAAATACTCTCAAATAAATTACTCGACCCACAATACCAAAACTATGTTGTCGGCGAGAATATATAAGCCACAATGAATATATCTCAATCCCCAAACCCAAAATATTTTCTTCTAAAGAGATGTGTTCTTCCACTTTGGAGCATAATAAAGAAATCAGTGTGATCTCTTCCTCGAATGACTAACTAGGGTGGATTTGTCGCACCACCGAAGCCAATCTCTGGAATTTGTCCTAGGGTTTCCATCCCAAGGGTTCCAAATTTGTCATGATCTCTCTCAATGAGAAATTAGAAAATAACAAAAATGCAAGAATGAGAGAGGGTGCCCTCTTTTTCCATTTTATTCTTATGTTCACTTTTTTGTGACCTTTTTACCCTTTAATAAGTTTAAGTGACGTTTCATATTCTCAAAGTCACTTAAGCACCTTTTTAACTACTTACTCAATGTCCCCTTTTAAAATTAATTTAATTCTCGTGCCCATGACATTAATTAAATAATTAGTTCCCTTTTTGTACCTTGACTATAGCCTATGGGAATTACTTATGCTATTTAGTCAACCCCTAGAGGACTCATTTGGTAAGGGACATTACAAATATATTGAAATAGGGACTAAGAGGATGGGCCATGACCAACCACAAAGGGTTTAGAGCTACTACCTAGGTGAAAACACTTTTACATAGATCATCTAATCATGGTCCAATACAATACATGAGTACAAGAAGGTCATAATTTTAGTTGATAAATGATATGATAATACAAAGCATTGTGGAGGAACAACTAATCATGGTATTATAAGCTATAACATCATCAATATAGTCACAAAATATACTCATATTACAGGTCACATATGGAAAAAAAATATGAAGTGCATTGAAGTGAAACTGAGGTGTAACAACTAACTCCAACTCAAGGACATGTGCTCATCTCGAGAGTGCATGAGAACTCTAGAATATTCAAAGTACTTGTTCACCTAAAACATTCTTAGAAGTTTCCCATTCATGAGCAAAGGCAGTCTTTCACCATCCAAATGACTAAGATAGAAATAATTATTACCTGCAGTGTCATCAATTTTATAATGTCCCAACCAAAGGCTTTTGAACTTACCATGTTTACCTACTTTTTCAATCCTTTTGTTCCACATCAAAACAAGATTTCCTTTCTGGAAACTCTTTTGGCAAGATTTCTTGTTGAACTTTGTCTTTACCTTATCTTGACTTTTTGTTATATGATCAAAGGCACATATTTGGTTCTTGTCAAGCTTTATAAGATGGTCGATTATATTTTGAACTACATCTTGATTGGATGAGAATTGTCGTATTATATTGTAGATTGGAATCTTCAAATAAGTTGGCAAAGTTACTTACATCCCATAGACTAACTCAAACATGATTTTTCTAGTGGAATATTTCTTGGTTATTCTATCATCCCATAAATCATACTTGATCTTGTTATCCCAATTTTTCTTCTTATCCCCTACCTTCCTTTTAATGATGGTCATCAAATTCTTATTACTTGATTATGAAAGAGAATTTCCTTGAGATAATAGTTGGAGGAATGGGATAGGGAAAATTTTCCATAGTTGAAACAAAAGGTGGATAACTCTGAAGAACTAAAGATTTGGCATTGTCGGCAATGAACTTTGTCGGCACTTTAAAATGAGTGATGATATTCTATGGAAATATACGAGATGAATTTTACCTTTGGAGGAAAAGGAAGAGACCTTGGAGGACCTCACCTATCCCTTACAAGCCCAACCATTTTCCTTTGGAGGATAAAACATCATCTTAGAGGGCTTGACATCACCCTGGGGCTAGGGTTTTGGTGGTGATGGTGATG
This sequence comes from Picea engelmannii, assembly GCA_009831015.1. Lineage (NCBI taxonomy): Eukaryota > Viridiplantae > Streptophyta > Pinopsida > Pinales > Pinaceae > Picea > Picea engelmannii. The sequence continues at coordinate 42,856 of ML804194.1, read as the reverse complement.
TTTGATGGACACTTGGCATTCTTGTATTAGGAGTATCCCTTGCACCCTAGAGAGAACCCTAGCACATGAGAGGGAGGCCTTAGGAGGCCCAACGAATTCCTCTCTCTTTCTCAATGACTTGCTAAAGTGACGAAGACCTCACCCTAGAAGGGGTTGACATCATGTTTTAGAGTTTAGTCATCTGAAAATTTGAATTTATTTTGTAAAGGGGAAAATTAAAGGAGGTTGGACTCCTTACTTTGTGGTTTACCCTAATTAAATGTGGACAAACTCTTTTTAGAGGTCTTGTATAAATAAGGATCATTTTCATTTCATTTTTAATCATAAATCTCTCACTTGGAGAAGAGCTACTTGGATTAAATTGGCACCCCTCTTGGTAAATATCATTCTCTCTCTCTCTTATGTTATGGTTTATCATTGTCTTGTGGAGTGAAGTGGTGTGCTAGCACTTGGAGGCCTTTTCTCTTGTTATGATGATGAAAGTTTTGGTAACTAGGGTTTTGTATTGCATGCTCTCGAAATTGGTAAAAAAAATCTGCATTTTGTTAGTTCTTATTTCTTGTTCCATGGTTTTTATTGGCTAGATCCTTGGAGGAATATAAGAGCATATACCCTCCACCAAGTCTTATTGTTGTTTGTTTAAAAAGCTATTGCAAAGGTTGCTATGAAGAGTAAAAGGGCTTCTGCCATCCTAGATTTACCTTGTTAGGGTTACTTGCTCTAGGGAGTAAAAGGGATTACACCCCTAGAGAGTTAGTAGACCTAACCTAATTTAAGAAGACTCCATAACCCATTTTACAAGGCACTAATCTAATTTTTCATTGGAGAAATAAAATTTCATGCATTGGGACACGTGATTTTGAGAGATATTGAAATTGTCTAAGTTGGAATCTTTTATTGTTGCCCTAGGCTTCCTTGGGCCACCAAGGTGTCTTGTTTAGCCTAGTAACTCTCTTTTTATCATTAATAAAAACATATATCGATTAGGACTACATAAAAACATACTTTATCTCTTACTTTGACTCTCTTTTCAACCGTGGAAATTTGTTTGGAAGCCACTACTATCGTTCTACTACTTATTGGATAACTTTTTGTCGATTTACTTGCTAATTTTCATGGTTGAAACTTGATTATGTATCAATAATTTTCTACAGCCACTTGGCTATCACAATAATTCTCTTAAAACCCTATCTAAAATCCCTCTTTCACCATCAAAGTCTGTGCTCGAACAATGGAAAGTTATCATTTGGTTTAGTACTCCATTGTCCAATAATTTCTTGATAATTTTGAAGGCTATTTCCACAGTAAATAATTGGTTTCATTGTTGATATATATATTTGTTTATTTTTGTAATTTATGATAGAAAGCTTCACTTGATTTTCCATTGAAATATTAGGCTTGTATACTTGTTTTTCTCTTATCTCGGGCAGGAAATTCTCTTCTATAGGCACTCAAGCATTTGGCATCCATTGACCATCAGCAAGAATTTTTTCCAAGCCATATTCCACTTCTTAGCTTGACCTATAGGGGAATAATCTTCCATTACTCCATTTTCCATCTCATTCCCCCTAGGGTCACCTGGGATACCCCTCTTCTGTATTATTTCTCCTTCACTAAAGCGAGGGGAGTACTTACCTAAGGTGATAGTGGGTAGGTATTCCCATAGTTCTCACCATCTTATGGATTGGGTCAGGCCCGGGATACCCCCCTTGTGTAGGATTTCTCCTTCACTAAAGAGAGGGGAGTACTTACCTAAGGTGACAGTGGGTAGGTATTCCCATAGTTCTCACCATATTATGAATTGGGTCAGTATTTTCCCAACCTACAATTTGTGCGATAAAATTTTGGAGCCATTGTCAGGGAGGATTTTTAATCCTCTTTCATGCCCTAACGACATCTTGGCAAGCTTTGATCCCAAAGCCTTTACCCCTAGCTTGTCTGGTGACTCCACTTGAGGGAAATTCCCTTTCCTTTTTCTTCCTTCATGAGATAAGGCTCATCTAGAAGCTCCACCATCCAAGAATCCTTCTTCTAGAAAAACCCTTCTGTAGTGTACCTTTTTCGCTTACCCAGAGCTTATAACGCACTATGTAACAAACTGTACATGGACTTTTATAGAAAACATATAGAATTGTATAATCACATGCGTAACAGCAAAGAGATACATTTTAATTCTCAGAATAAACATATAGTTACTGTTATGATTAGACAATCCATAGGTTTCAACAGTATTTCATTTACACAATGGAAAACATGATAATTTATGTATCACAATCATGTAAAATGTGATAAGAACATAGTTAGATACTTATCTTGTAACAGTGGTGAAATCCACCAACCAAGTGCAGGCCTTCCATGAACCTCCCATCCTTAGACCGCATTGCTCATCATCTCAACAGTGGGTCACCCCCGAGCTGGGACTGAGCTCCACCCCAAGGCAAGGAATCCTAGCTAGGCTGAGGTTACATGGAAAACAACATTTAGAATCTAGAAGGATTCTTCCCAGGATGCCATCTTACACCCACTACTACCAAACTCTCATTCCCCACATGCCTGTTCCGTTCGGGAGTATACACCTTCACAAGCACAGTACATTGGTGCTAACCTCCCTCACTGAGTCTCGACAACAGGCCGGATCAGGAAGTTTCAGAGCCTGAAGCTGGTGCTGGACACTCTCTGGAAGAAACCTCTTCCAACAACATCCACCTCCCTCACTTAGAGAGAGGTCACACACAGGCTCAATCACCACCTGCACTGGACAACAATTCATGCGCAATCCATCTCTACATGACCACCACAGTCAACCAGGAATACAGACTCAGACCTCTCAGAACAAGCTCAGCAATGGAAACTAGGTCTCACGGTGTTGATTTTCAGAATCTCCTGAGAAGCAATTTTCGCAGGGAATTACCCAGACTCCCTCCACCCCCCCGGCAGAATGGTCATTTCCCATCCACCCTACCCAGGATAGACTCACGCTCTCGTGTCGGGAATTCATGACAGACAATCCACGCAAGGGTCAACGCAGGTTCGGACGGTTTCAGAGGATGTACGAGGGTTTTTTTCTGCAAGAGTCAGACTCCTTCCCTTCTGGAAGTCCGTGAGTCCCATGGAGGAGGAACCCCCAACATGGCTCATCGCGGATTTTTATTGCATGGTCAGGGTTGACACTTGTCACCCATGCGACTACATGAGTTCCGGCAACGTGCGTGCCTCCCACCATTTGGAAATCACATGTCCTTCCAAAAAGGACTTAGGTTAAAACATATAATGCACTTTTCTTTTGGAATAATATTAAAATATTATTCCCAAGGCTTAAGCCCTCTAGGCTCAACACTTAGCCCCTTTTTCCCTCCTCCAGCCCCTAATTCCTTGCCCATTCTATGGACGCTCAGTCCCCCTTCACTCATTCATCGTGGTCGGTCTGCACATGGCGGTGTTTATATTTATTAATTGTTTTGCATGATTACATATACAACAGCAGGCTCCTGGCCTTCAACACTTAGGCTCCCTGGCCTAACAAGCACATAAGCTTCTAACTTATAAGAACTTGGCTCACCAGCCTATAAAACATAATTACAATTCCTTTCAAAACATGGTTTACAATGGGGCTCGACCTTGGGGACACTACACCTTCCCCCTGGAAGACTCAAACCTTCCAAAACTTACCAAAGAAGGCCTCCTCTCCATTCCCTCATTGTCAAACAATTTTTTCACAATAATCTCCCACTTGCACCAATGGATCATATTTGGGAAAAGGACCTCTATAATCCCTTAAACATGGAAACCATCGTTGGATATCCCAATACCATTCCTAAAGAGATCAACAAATGGTTGCCAAAGTTTTCTAAGAGAAATGTAATCGCCGCAGAACCGCATCTACATGCCATCGGTCGATACATGCAAAATGAAGGAGTGGAACACATATATGTTGCAATGAAGTTGCTAGCAACATATCTCACTGAATATGCCCAAAGGTGGTTTGATGTCTTACTAGATAATCACCTCACCACATATGAAGATTTCACTAAGTTGTTCAAAAGAAGGTGGTCACTGAATAAATATAGCGTAATCCTAATGAATCGGTTCAACCAAATAAAGAAAAAAGAGGATGAGACGATTAATGAGTTTGATACTAGATTTGATAAAATACACAGCCAAATCCCCCAAGATTTGCACCCTAATGCAACAACGTCTTGTATTATTTTTGTCAATTCCTTTGAAGGGAAATTTGGTTTCATCCTAAGAGATAATAAACCATGCACCTTGGCAGAAGCCAAAGAATACAGTGCAAACATTGAGGAGAACCTTTTGTCCTCCAAGTTCGATCCTTTTCACTACCCTCCTACCAAAGAAGAACCAAAATCAAAATAAACTACAAACAGTGAACCAGATCAAATTACTCCCATAGCTCAGAAGCTTGATCAGATGAATACTGAGTGTTTTCACACTCAAAATCAATTTATGAGCCAGTTGACAACTTTGGAAAGGAACCAGTCTTCCCCTAGGCATATGTTCCTCAGTAAACAAGCCACAACTTGGAAGAAAAATCCTCAACAAGAGGAAAATGCTCATGAACAATTGAACCTTGTGGGTATGGTGAACACAGAGGAATTACCATGGTGATATCCTTGCTAAGAACCTCATCTAAAGAAATAATTTCCAATACGAGAAGAAGACTCTCATGGAAGTATCAACTTTATGCATACAATTTTTTCCTTTCAGGATGATGATAATGAAAGACCCGCAAGTATTACACGTGAAATTATTGATGAATCCTAAAGAAAGGGATTAAGAGAAGGTTGGTTCAAGGTACTTAATCAGTTGATTGAAGATCAGAAGAAATAATTAAAGAAGAGTGAGATCCTGACTTATGCAATAAGGAATAAGATTCCTATCTTGCCTCCATAGACTTCAGAGAAGAAAAATTCATCTCAAGAAACAAAGGCAGCTTCACCTTAGTCAAATAAAACCACTCCCTAGCCAGCAAAGAAGGTGGTCCTACCACCCCCACCTCAATTTCAAGAATTTCTTCCAAACCCAACTTGGGAAGAAGAGATTCAATTGAATATAGATGTTCTGGCCATGATTAGGAAAATGAATATGACAGTCTCAATGACAGAAATGTGAAAAATCCCTTTCATCAGAAGAGAAGTGTTGAAGTTGTTTAAAGTGTCAGGCGAGGTAGAATATCCTCTGATAATATTGAACATCATGTACCTTGGATGGAAAAACAATCCTAACCCTCCCTTCTCCCTTTCTCTGGGGATGGAAATTCTTCTCTTACAAAACTAGGGCCCTGACAAATGTGATTCCCTTAAAGGTTATGAAGCATCTTGGCCTCAAGAATACTAGACCCTATGGAAATGTATGTGTCATCGATTTCAAGAAGGTAAAGGTGTAGGATCTTATAGAATATGCAGAGTTCTATATGGTTTACTTTCCTCACATTAGCATCCTCATGAACATAGTGGCAATTGATGTTCCAGAATCTGGGGGCATTCTATTATCAAAGAGTTGGCAACTACTCTTGGAGGATTCCTTAGCATGGACCCCACTCATGATTATATCCACATGGAGGATAGTACCTTTGAATTTCTCTCCAACCGAAGAGTGGACAAACAACATGTGATAGAGTGGGACCATCCAAAATTTATCAACGCAGATGAATTTGATGAAGGCCCACTACCCATTGAATATGATCCTCACAATCTACCTTTCATGCAAGAGGATTCTATAGATACACTGCTCCCAAGAACCCAAGAATATAAGGAAAATTTATCCAAATTTCAAGGGAAGGAACCAGGATTTATAAAGATATTGAAGAAAGAAGTAGATAAAGGAGACAAAGGACGTGAGAAGGATATTAAATATGCAGTCAACAAAGAGCCACATGTGTATCCCTACATAGATAATATACCTTATATCAATTACAGTGAAGGAAGTCTTTCATTCATGTGAGATATGAGGAAGGGAAAGCCAAAATATGATCATAAGAATAACAACTCTTGGCTTGGTCCTTACATCATCAAGAAGAAGTCTAAGAAAGAAAAGTATTACTTATCATCTATGGATGGGAGAAACATTCCATTACTAGTGGATGGGTCTCTTCTTCGACCCTACATTCAAGGTACGTGACTTCTTCAGGGCCCAGGCCCTAGGAAAGTAGGTAGGTCATATTGCTTTCTTTCATTTCCATCTTGATTGCTCATGGTAGTTTAGTTGCATTTCATTTTTCATTTTTCTCTACTTGCATTATTGATTTACATGTTTCTCTTTCATCATGTTTTATAAAAAATAAAATAAAATATTTTCTAGATTAGTTGTTATTTTTGAGATTTTGATTTTGATATATATGAGAAAAGGGTGGTCTAACCAGGAGATGTTGAGGTTCTCATGCACTCTATGGTGAGTACATGTCCCCAAGTAGGATCCAAATGTTATACCCAATTTCTAGGGATAACTAAGGAGATGATGTCTCAAGGCCCTCATGATGCAGACATGGACTACTAAGAGACAGAGTATTGACAGTGTCCACATGCACAGACAGAGACTTGCTTCACCACCACACATCCTAGATTCATCACGATGGATTTCACCACATTAGCGTGCTTCCAGAAGATTATGGCTCTTGCTCCATGAGGTACAAGTCATGTATTGTGGTAAGTGTCACTTTAATATTTGAGGCATTTGGGTATGTTTCATTTAAAGTTTCTTTTGATTATAGAACATTTGCTTGGAAATTATGCTCTTTTCCCTGTCTCACCTTGGTGGTTGACATTTTACCCTAGTAAGTGGTCACCCTTGGGGATGGGTTTTCTACTAGGATGTCCCCTTGATGAGTCATCATGACATTCTTGATCATACTTATCACTTTTCACATTTCATCCTTTCATCTCCTTATATTTTTGGATTTTCGAGTGTATTGACCCAAGAAGGGATTGCACTTCATTTCATGGGAAGAAGGGGTTGAAGGCCCAGAGGGAATATAGCTGGAAAAAGATAAAATCCAAAACCATAACCTTTCATGTGCTCACCCAAAGAGGTCTTGAGAACAATGAAATGTTTCTCCTAAAAAATCAAAGACCTACAAAATCAAATACACATATATAAAAATGTCCCACTTGTTGAGGGATCTACACAAGTGTGTTACAACATTTTTGTTACCCCTATGTCATTTTGTGTACCTATCCCTTAAAGTGACACTATGGCACTTCCCCCCAAGCTTTATGCTACCCATTGGGAGTACCCAGTCGTTATGGACCTTTATTAATTAATGGGAAATAAATGGGCTTGGAAAAAGGATGCATTGAAAATGAAGGTGCAACACACCCTCTACAAAGGCCCCCATAAATGAGACAATACGAACCCTTGTATGTCATGAACCCCATGCCCAAAATTCTTACCCCCGTCCACTTCATATTCTCCACATGACTTAGAGAGGTTCCACCTAGGAAACACTCCTTGACTTTGGTGATGTTTGAACAACATCGGGAAGACATTCTTCCACATTTATTATATATATATATATATATATATATAATAAATGTGTATTTATTTATTATCCAGGGGATGCATCCTTTCATGGATGGTCACCATATGTTCCATATATATGGAACACTCATCATTGTAATAATATATTCATATGCAATATCATCTCTTATGAAAAACCAACATGATATCAGAGTGGAACCAGGACTAACTCCCTCACAGGAGGGCCCATGAAAATAAGAGATATAGCTTGGCGTGGTCCCTCTTCATAGGGTGTGATGAGGTACATATGCATTGTGGGGTAGTGGTTGTTCTAGGAACATGTTGTAGCTATTTTAGATCTACCCATGGTCCATGGATGCATTGGTTGTGAAGTCACAGGGGTGCACATGACGAGGTACAGATGCATTGCGGGGTAGTGGACGTCTTAGGAAAATATTGTAGTTATTTGAGAGCTACCCACAATCCTTGGATGTAATGAAAGGTATTGAATGTCATGATGACATGTTGAATCTATTTGAGAGCTACCCACATGCCTTAGATGCATTGGTTGTGAAGTCATGTTTTACTATGGATATCCGATGAGATCATGTGGAAACAAAGAATACATCCCTAGTTAAGAGAGAGTGCTTAAAATTTGTATACTTCATAGACAAGCTTTGGCATGATGAAGAATGTCTCCCTCATTGAGAGGGAGTGTTGATGTTTGAACAACATAGAGAAGACATTCTTCCATATATATATATATATATATATATATATATA
>ML804194.1:0-34208 GCA_009831015.1 Picea engelmannii | reverse complement strand
GGAGGTAGGCCAAAGTGGAAAAGAAAGGCATTTTTGGGAAAGAAATCATGCACGAGGAAAGTGACAACTGGAATGAATAACAACACACGGGAATGCGAGGGAAGACCTAACGACGTTAGGGTTAGGGTTTTGGTAATATATTGTAATGGTTGAAGAGCCAGAAGAATATAAATATAGATACTTAGGTATCAGGTTCGGGGCGGTTCGGATTTATTGTTGTTATTATTTTAGTTATGGATGAGTTGATGCGATACATGATATTTTGTTGTATGATCTATTTTGTATAAATTGTTGAGCTAGAGGGGACGAAGGAGGGTAGATCTTGAGGGTTAGATCGCAGGTTGGGGAGCCCGGTGCGATCTAGTTTGATTCATATAGATCTTACCCGACTGAGAAGAGTTGTAAGTGTGCGACATTGTAGATGCGGAAATACTATAATAAAAGAGTTGATATCCAAATATTTGTGGATGTATCCCATGAGGGAGTGAACCACGGTAACATCGGTGTTATGTGATGAATGCATGCATATCTTTATTGTCTTCAGCAATTATTATTATGTTGAATGAATGAGTCGTTACCTTTCCCATTTATTCGTCAATGACAGTATACTATGTTTACAAGTTATAATAAATGGTTCAATGTGCAGTTCTCATATCTCACACTCAATCCTAGGCTACAAACACAGGAGTCTTACAGCCACCCATTAAAGCTATCTCAGGTGAGACTGCGCAGTGCATTTTGTGTGTTGTGTTTCCTACTAGTTTACCAGGAGGGCCAATAGTTTTAGAGGCTTTGTTGGAAACCCAAATAGACATGAACCCTAGGTCAATAAAATCATACAGAATAGAAGAGTAAGAAAGAGTTAACCAACAAATGGTTTTGTTTTCGTTGGTAGGAACAAGAGAGGGTTAAGTAGATGAGATAAGTTGAAGACCTGTCGAAGGAAGATCAAGAAAATATTAGGGCAGAGAGAAATGAGCCATTAGAAGGAAATTTTGAGACCGTGGAATCCCACAAAAGTAGAGATCGAAACCTGGCTAAGAACCAAAGAGATGGATTTTGCATATAAATATAACAGAAACCCTAGAATAACACCCCGGAAATATCTTGAGAAATACGTGTTTACTGATTTGCATGAAGTTTTTTTCTGTGATTTTCCACATTTGTTGTAGGAGTGGATACTAAGGTTGAAGAATAACCATGCAATGAACCAGATTCGATAGCTAGAGTGGACCCTAGTACAGAGTGACCAGTTATAGTAGGTGAACAACAAATTCACCCACGCAGTAGACTTTTGGCTTTACAATATTGTGGCAGGTTTTATCATAGAGTTTGCAGTCGACACAACGAAGTTGTACAGCGCAGGGGATCAAGATTTTTTGCGTGGACCTCAAGGAAGGTACATTTGATCACTGTATACTTCTATTAAGATACTACTATTGAAAAAAGGCATAATGACTATGGAGTCAGACAGCTAAAATTCCCTGCGTGCATGGGGGAAGGGGGGAAGCACTGACAGAAAGGGGAGAAATGGAAGGAGGAAAGGATAAGGGAAAGAAGGAGGAACCCTTGGACCTGATCATGATGGATGATGACCAGATCTAGTGGATCTTGGAGACAACTGGAAATATGCGTAGCAGAGTACCCTACCAATACAAGGTGAATACCAAGAAGAGAGTCATAGCCACGAGGGAAGGCTTGGCAAGTGATGAGGAAGAGGTAGAGGATCTCTGGGATGTGGAGAAGATTGAGGAAATCTTGTGTGCAACATATGAAAGGAAGATGAGGGGTCCAAGAGTAGGAGGAGAAGGCAACAATCCTATCCATATTAATGTCAATGTGGAACCCATAAACCTATGTGTGACTAATACACCAAAGATAACACCATCGTTTAGAAAATCAAAGTTCGAAATAAGTTCGACAGTAGGAAGTAAATCTACACAAGGAGAAACAATTGGAGGATCCAGTTCATGCAACACTAGTCAAGTATCTACACCGCACGGAGGTGGTAGTTCGACATTCAGAATGGTTGGACACGATCCCACCATCAGGTTACCATAATTTCAAGGAGAAGTAACAGAAGACCCTACGAAACACTTGTTCATTTGTGAAAATATCTGGGAAGAAAAACATGTCACTCATGAAGATACCAAACTTGCGCTAAGAGACCGTGCACTAAACTAGTACATGATTTTAGATGCAAATAGTGCTCTCAGGACGACAAGGAAACTAACATACATTAATAAGTTACTAATAAATGATTTCCAGAAGCTGATCTCAGAGGACCAATACATGAATGAGATGATAGAAATCTGACAAAAACCTGGAGAATCTGTTTGGGAAATTGACCAGTGATTCAATCATTTAAAAGGAAAGTTGAAATATCTCATGACCGATATGCAGCATCGACACCTGTTTGTCAACTCATTTCTACCACACTTAAAATACCCATTGTGACAATAGAAGTTCCAGACGTAGACAAAGGCTCTGCAAGAAGCCTTGCAACTGGAAGAAAATCAATATCAGCAGACAGATCCAGCTATTGAAGAACTAAAGTAGGATTTGAAGAACTTAACATTCCAACTCAACCAGAATAAGAATAAGGATAAATGGGAAGCCGTTTGTTGTACCACATGCAAGATGGAAGGACACCACAAGAACAAATGCCCAACATTCGTGCAGTATATGGCAACAGGAATGCCAAACCCATTACCCATGGTAGGACCATGGTGTGAAGTCTGTAAGAAACAGGGTCATGAGCCCTATCACTGCCCAATGTTGTAGAAATACCAAACAGTCTCAAAGAGTTCATATTGCACCTTTTGCAAGTCAGTGGGCCATGACGACAAAGATTGTAGAACTATGGAGTTGATGCGTGAAAGGACATTAGATGCATATAGAGTGCAAGCATAAATGATGATGGGGCAAGTCGCACCATAGTTTAATCCAGTTCCAGATCCATACAACACTATGCAGTAACAGTATAATATTGCGTAGCAACCATATAATAACATGCATCCACAGTACAACGTAGAACAACCTTAGTAAAATACCGCGCAATATAATCAGGCATCACAGTATAATGCGTCGATAGGAGATAGATCAGGCTACATAGGTGGAGGATGAGAAAGAGGACGTGGAGGATGAGGTAAAGGACCAATGGTGTGTCATAATTGTCAACAACTGAGACATTATGCAAGAGAATGTCCACTTTCACCAACAACTTGTATGTATTGTTGTGCATCAGATCACGACACAGAAGAATGTCCGACACTACTAGTAAAGATCTAGGAAAAGAGGAACCAGAACAACCAGAATGTTCAGTGGATTTCAGCTGAAGCAAGGGATGAAGGACGAAACATCAATATAGTTTCTCATGGAGGAGCTAAAATAGGGGACGACGTTGTTTGACAAGAGCCAATACAAAATCAATGGGTGAGAAAGAATGTCGAACCAAGGAAGCAGTTCAACGCATAGAAGGAAAAGGAGATATTTAAGCGAGCCCGACAAGAATTCTAGAAGGAAGATATTGTGACGACTTCAACTGCACAACAAATTAAGGAAGCACCAGAATACGAAATACCTATGTTATTGGATTATACCAAAGAACTGCAATTCATGGGACAAGTAAGTAAAATTAAAGTCTTTTTGTAATCATGTGTAAAAGTATTAAGTGATCCATCATCTGTCAAAATATTTCAAAACATACTAGAAAAATGTAGCATCGAGACAGAAGGAAAACTAGAACCATAAACAGTCAATCACCTACATACAAGAAGAATAAGAAGTAGGGAATTTAGACTGAATTCCAATATTGGAGATTTCAATATGGGAGACATCATACTAGATCTAGGATCTAAAGTTAATGTATTACCAAAGAAGACATGGAAATTCATGGGAGAGCCCATGTTAGGATATTCACCTGTTCAATTGAAACTAGAAAATCAACACAGAGTCTTACCAATAGGTATACTGAAAGGAGTGACAGTAGATCTGGATGGAGTGTGCACTAAAGCGGATTTTGAAGTCATTGAAATAGTGAATGACACAACACCTTACCCAACATTGCTTGGTTTGGATTGGGCATTTAAAAACCAGGCCATAATCAACTTGAAGACTAGAAAGATGACATTTTAGTCAGGAGAATACAGGGTCATCAAGCCAATAGATCCATTGGAAGGGGAGAGGTTCGTAGAACCCACTTTCGTAGACTTAGAGGAAATCGACTAGTTGTACAGAACAACTGCGCGTGATGAGGATTACGTAAACACAACTGTAGAAGAAATACTCAGTTGGAGGAGCATTACTTCATGTGCAACAAACTTAGATACTGGTTTATAGAACTGGCAACAAAGGCTACATCAAGTATCCATGAGAATATGTGCAAGAATAGACCGCGTTGTCACATGGGTAGGCACAAAAATAAGGGAACCACCCAGTTTCCACGAAATAAATGATTTGGAAACATTCTTGACACAGTACGAAGACAAAGTCTTAGAAAACCAAAGACTGTTATCACTTCATCTAGCACTCAAGGCCACATCTTCAATATGGTGGGGTGCACACAAAGAGACAATCACAAATTGGTACCAATGTAAGTGGTTACTGAGCATAAGGTTCGACGCAGAATAGAAAAACAACAAGCAGCAGAAGTATGATGGACAAGGGGCACCAGTGGAACACTTGGAGGAGTGTAGAACGTTGTGGAAAATGACACCCCCAGAGGAATGGCCTCATCATTTTATACACACTCTAGAGGGCATACCGGCAAACTGGTATACAGACCAAGAATTGCGCAAAGGAACTATGACCTGGATGACATTGCAACAAAATTTCACATTCACTTTCTCATTTGAGCATGAGAACCCCAACATAGATGTCACTCTTAAAAAGATAAGAGGAGTGATATTCATTAAAGAACCAGAAATAGAAATTATCACATAATAACAACAGCGGAACAAACAAATAGTCAAGGAACTGTTGTCGTGTTACCATGTACAAGAGGAAGCACTGGATGAAGAGGATCCGTGCAATATCCAGATTGAAGAAGCGGAAGGAGAAAGAGATGTGCAAGGTCCACCCATAGAATCAGAATTCATTTCCACACTGATTAAAGTAAAGAAAGTCAACATTGGGACAACCGAGAATCCCAAAATGGCCAGCATTGGATATTACCGGGATGAGCAAACAGTGGAAAGTATAATAGATTTACAGAGATGAAGGGTATAGCTGAAGAATTAGGATAAATGAAGATACCACTCATAACTGAAGCAAGATCGATCAGACACTGACTATATATATTGAACCCAATATACAAGCAAAAGGTCAAGGCTGAGATCAACAGGATTCTCAAAGTCAGCATCAGAGAACTAGTCGAAGGATCAGAGTGGGTAATCATGATGGTAGTATAGGACAAGAAACGAGGGATAAGGATATGTGTCGACTTGAGGAAGTTGAAAGATGCATGCCTACATAACCCATTCCCTACACCTTTCACAGATGAAGTGTTAGGAAATATAGGAGGACATGAAGCTTACTCATTCACTAATGGATTCTCAGGCTACCATCAGATCAAGATATCACAAGAAGACAGATACAAGACCACGTTCACGACAGAATGGGGATATTATCAGTACACAATCGTGTCATTTGGACTGAAGAATGCACCAACAATATTTTCCAGAGTAGTCATTGTTGCATTTAAGGAATTCATCCACCAGTTTCTCGAAGTATATTTGGATGATTGGACAGTCTACAATTTGTTGAAAGAACATGTAGAAGTCTTACGACTAATGTTAGAAAGATGCAGACAGTGTCAGATATCACTAAACATAAATAAGTGCATATTTGGAACATCGTTTGGGATACTATTGGGCCATATAGTATGCAAACAAGGTTTACTCATAGATCCTACAAAGATTGCAGTAATTCTTAACTTACCACCACCAAAAACAGCCTGTCATCTAAGAGCGACATTGGGACACACAAGATACTACAGGAAGTTTATCAAAGGTTACGCGCAAATTACTGTGCCAATGGAAAATATTCTAAGAAAGGACACAAAGTTTTAGTGGAATTATGAGTGTCAACACGGTTTGGATACTCTGAAGGAAAAGATGGTCATTGCACCAATATTAGTATTTCCAAACTGGGAGAAGAAATTTCATATCCATGTAGATGTATCAGCCATAGCACTTGGAGCTATATTGGTGCAACCAGCAGTAGGATACTTGGATCACCTGATAGCATCCGCGAGAAGAAAGTTATCAGAATCAGAACAGAACTATAACACTACATAAAGGGAAGGCCTAGATATCGTCTACGCACTACAAAAATTCAAACATTATTTATTGGGGAAACACTTTAAGATGTTCACAGATCACTCAGCACTGAAATACCTAGTCAACAAGACAATGTTAGGGGGGAGACTATGTCGATGGTTACTACTGTTTCAATAATTTGACTTTGAATTAATCATCAAACCATGAAAATTGAACACAGGACCTGACCACCTATCAAGGGTCACAAATGGAGAAGAATCTACAAATTTAGAAGAAAACTTTTCGGATGCACAGTTATTCGCAGTCCAGATCACTGATGAATACTTCACAGATATCATTCATTACTTGAGAACAGGTACTGCGCCACAAGTATATAGCACTTCGCAAAAGAAAAACCTGGTAGTTTGCGTTGCCGACTATCAACTAATTGCAGGAAACCTATACAAAATGGGTGCAGATAGCATCTTCCGAAGGTATGTGTTAGAAAATGAAAGACCACAAGTTTTAGAAGAATCCCATGAGGTAATAGTGGGAGGGAATTATGCAGGAAAATATACCGTGTAGAAGGTATTGCACGCAGGACTATGGTGGCCAACGATTCACAGAGAGTCGAAGGAGTATTGTCAAAGATGCGATGTTTTTTGAAGGGTAGGCAAACCCAATAGGATGAAGGAGATGCCATTACGACCACAGGTAACACTCTAGGCATTCGATAAGTGGGAAATAGACTTTGTGGGACCAATCATTCCACCAGAAAAAAGAACAGGAGCAAGGTACATGATCACCGCGACGGAGTACCTAACAAGATGGGCAAAATTCGCACCAGTGAAGGATTGCAGCGCAGAAACAACAACACACTTCTTATTTGAGAAATTAATCACTTGATTTGGATGCCCAAGAGTTTTTATGAGAAACCAAGGAACGCACGTCATAAACAACACCATCAACGCTATGACTGAATAGTTTGAAGTCCATCATCAGAAGAGCACACGATATCACCCACAGTCAAAGGGCACAGTGTAATCATTCAACAAAATCCTGGAGAACACACTGAA
Source organism: Picea engelmannii (assembly GCA_009831015.1). Taxonomy (NCBI): domain Eukaryota; kingdom Viridiplantae; phylum Streptophyta; class Pinopsida; order Pinales; family Pinaceae; genus Picea; species Picea engelmannii. Next base: position 26,872 of record ML804194.1, on the reverse strand, counting down.
AAAGATATGTAACATCAACAGAGATGACTGGGACCTCAAAGTACCAGCAGTATTATGGTTATACAGGACTATGTGCAAAAATTTGATAGGGCACACACCATTCAAACTAGTTTATGGCCAAGAAGCAGTGGTGCCATTAGAATTTTTAGTACCAAGCTTGCGCGTAGCATCAATTACACAAATGATAGAACAAGGTGTAGTACAGGAGAGACTGAATCAGTTAATGACCATGGAGGAAGATCAGATCTTAGTAGGATTCCACCAACAAGTTCAAAAATCAAGGGAAAATCTTGGCATGATAGACACATAAAGAAGAAAAATTTCAAGGAAGGAGATCTAGTACTAATGTATGAGACCAAATCGTTTCATCACCCAGGAAAGCTAAGAATTCATTGGCTAGGACCATATGAGGTAAAATCTGTCACAGATGGAGGAGTTGTACAGTTAAGATATTTATCAGGCACAGAACTCAGAGGGATGATCAATGGGAGTCGACTGAAGTTGTACAAGGACGGTCGACCACCCACCGTGAAGTCAAAAAAAAAACTGTAAATACTACAAATAGAGGCACAGTGTGTCGAAAGACAGAAAGGGAACACACACTTAGAAACATAAACTTGATGAGGAGAGGGACAACAGTCACGTACAAAGGGAAACAAGCAAGAAAAGGAAAGTCAACAAAAGCAATACGACCAGACAACATTGGGCATAATTAAAGGACGGGAAGGACCGATGGGACGCCACATTAATCATGCCAACTGGAGGTGAAAAGGAAAAGTAATGGAAAGTACGAAACTGTCGGAGGTGCATTGAAACCATAATTAAGGAATTTGTTGGCCCTTGACCAAGTTTTGGGAGATCCTTGGTCATGTTGACCTATTTTGGGACTTCGACAACCTGTCGAAGGTGGACCGCAAAACGAAGCAAAGATCATGGGATCTCGACCCCTTTTTGGGTCCTTTTTGGGATTTGGGATTATGTAACGAGTATGGGGATGTCGACCCATGGGTTTACCCATGTTTAGGCCTATTTTGTAAAGTATAAATAGATGTCTAGGAAATGTAAGGAGAGGCATATATCTGTTATATTAGGCTAAGTGCTAAGTATGGATTGTAGATGCTTTGAGAATACTGTGTGAGACTTGCAGAGCTACATGCAAGTAATTGTAAGAAGGCTTGGTGTTGTACCCTAACTCAAAGAAGGAGGATCTGGCAGAGTGCACGCAGATATTTTGTCTTCTGCAGAGTAGGATTTTGATGCTATGTGCTTGTAAGAAGCTTGACTGAAGATAATAAAGAGAAGAGTTGGTGGACGTATCCCCAGGGTGGGGATGAACCACGTACATGTTGTGTTTCTATGCTTTGTGCAATGTGTTGATGTGTTTATGTATTTACTTGCTAAGTGCTTTGATATAGATAGATAGTTATGTTTATGCTTTTTGCTAACGATGTATATGGATGTTGGACCTGACCTATATGAATGTGCTTAGTGCTTGAATCTACTAGATCTAATCTACCTCTCTACGATAAGTGCTTAGATACATCAAATCTGGTTGAATACTGTGATGCTATGTAATTGGGGTTTGTTTGCGTTGTTACTAAGAACTGAATGTTGATGAATGTTTACTGTTAAGTTCTATTTTAAGTGTTAGAATCACAGATCTGTGTCCCAGCTAAGGTTGCAAACACCTGAGTCCTGAAACCACCCCTGCCTCTACCTCGGGTGAGACTTCATATGCTTTGCAGGTGTTGTTGAAAGGGCTGATAGTTAGGGTTTTTTTGGTTTGTTGTTGTAGCGTTGAACCCTGGGTCTGCCCCTGTGCCAAAAAATGGTTCAGTTGTCGGGACCGAAACTGTCATTTTTGGGAACTGAGGAAGAACAAGATTTGTGCAAAGATCCGAACTGAAACTCTGATTGTTGGGAACTGAGGAAGAGGTAGCTTTGTGCAAATATCCAACCTGAAACTGTGAAATCTTTGTGCGTAGATATTTTTCCTTAGTGTGCAACATTCCACTTGACCTATGAAGCTTTGTGCCAAGAAAAGAGGTAAGATCTGGAAGCTTTGTACTCTGATAAAGGTAAGAATAGTGAAAATTTATGGATCTGAAAGATTTGTGCTCTGTAGAAGTAAGATAAGTGGAAATTTTTGTTTGAATAGTATGGATCTAGGTATGTTTTATAGAGTCTGTCCTAGCTTGAAAACTAGGGCACTAATAGATGAAAGAAGGTTTGGCATGCGTAGATATGATAAGAATAGTGAAAGATATGTTATACCTATGCATAGAAAGAATGTTTGGATTAACAAGTGGATATAGGATCCTAGAAAGAAATGTTTGCAGGTAGCTACCATGATCCTAGCGCGTAGTACAGGAAAGGTTGGGGATCATTTAAAAGAAAGAGAGGATTAACCCTCTGTTACAGTTGCAAAAAACCAGGACATATTGCTAAGGAATGCCCTGGGAGAAGACCTAGTTGTCTTTCTTGCAAATCTATGGACCATGAAGTATTGGATTTCCCTAGAATGATTGCTAATCTTGAAGGAATGAACATAAGACAAGACAACCCTAAAGCAGATTCAGAAACTACAATTATTGCAGAACCCCAGAAAAATCAGAGAAAGTATTGATACAGATAAAAGGCACCCTGAATGACCACCGACGTGTCATCTTATCAGAGATATTCAAAGAGTTCATAGAAGAAAGAATAGGAGACTTCAACATTGAATGTGTTCTAGATGAGGAAAAACAGATGAATATCATGACAGAAAGAACTTGGGAAGCTATAGGAAGGCCTGCTATGATTCCTTCATTAGGAGGAATAGGACTATTCAAAGGAAAGTTGATAAACCTATGTGGAAAGCTCACCCAGATACCTATGAATGCCAATGGGACTTCAACAGAGGAGGATTTAGAGATTGTTAAATTTATTGAGAACAACACCCCATTTACCATGTTACTAGGAAAACCTTGGATTGAAAGAGATCAGGCCAGAAGGAAGGAAGAAGAAGAAGTTTTAGAGAAAAATAAGAAAGAGTTAAAAGATTTCATGACTAGAAGGATCGCATAGTTGATTGAATAATAGAAGAACATATAGAAGCTATTTAACACCAGAGACCCGGATGTCAAAGTAGCAAGAACACTAGAAGACCCACAGAAGATTGAAGTACCTATTCCATATAAAGAAGAAGTATCACCCTCGAATCTACGGAAAGAATCTCAACAGCACGAAGTAACTATGCCAAACGCAGATAAGAATCAAAATGGAAAAAGGAATACCGAGATGAAGCTCACTGGAAAGAAGGCCAGAAATCTAAGTAAGAAGAGAGCTAAGATTGAAAAGTTACAGAAGGTTCCAGAGGGAACTTCGCAGAGGGAAAATTTGAAAAATTGGAGCTTCGATGGGATACCAGAAAAACGTCACATGGAACTTCTCCAAGGCGAAGCAATATAGCCGTTGGGAACAATATAACCATTCGGTCGACCCTCTGAACGGGTAGAAAGGAATTTATGGTTTTCCACTAGACCGTTGGACCGCCCCGTAATGGACATAACAGAGTTAATGAAGGCTTCTCACCCGTTTCCAAGTTATCTATTTATCTCGTCGCGCCATGCATCGAGAACACTTTTGCTAACCGTGAATCTGAGCCTGCAGACTCATTGATTTTACACAGTAATCACTGCACTATTTTCCTTTATCCCATTGCAGTGTCTAAGTTACTCCTCGAACCCGAGATTTCCAACCCCGAGTGTGTATGTCGAATGAGTTCAGCACTGCAGAGAAAGTTGTCGAAGAGGTTCTCATCGACCTCATGACTGAACGAGTAATTTCGATATCTAGAGGTGTACAAGCTTCATCGACGAGAACAATGCAAGCCTCTCTGTCGACTGCTCGTGGAGCCGGACCATCCTGGCCATCAACAGAAAAGAGGACCAAGCACAAAGATAACCTAAAAAATGTGAAGTTGATTCCAACCATATTGCCCAATTACATCCCGCCTCTAGCTGGCGCGGTGAATTGTGATAGTGTGCCAAGAGATTTCGAGTACACCTTAGTCACTGCATACCTACCGAAGGGGATACACGTAGTTCGAGTAGACGAGGAAAAGATTGCATCATTGAAGTTCAAGGACTTCAACCTCGGAGATCGCAAGATCTATGGTATGCTTGCCCCATACATGTACCTAACTAGAACTAAGGGGAATAATTCAAAGATAATTCCCCAACTGTGGATGATGAACCTCGTGCAGTCCACCCTGCTGAATGTCATGAATATCCCACACTTTGGAAGACACCAGGAATTCAACACATGTGTCAAGCTGCTACTGTCATGTTACCATGGTGGATACTTATGGTTGGACCGTCATATTACAATTGACCCAACGTTGATCCACAGGATCACAGGACTGAGTATGCAAGGACCAGACCCATAGGAGTTTTATCCAGGAAAAGCCGCAAATCATGCACTGGCACAGAAGATCAAGGATACATATGGCGATGTTGAGAAGGGAATAAGAGGCTACAAGGTAGCTTCCATACAGAGTGGCATAGTGCGCCTAGCATGTCAACTGATAGTTGGAAAGTTAGTAAGGAAGAACTGACCTGTGTAGGTCACCGGCTTTGTCGTTGACCTCGTAGGGAAGTGTGCGGAAAGCCTACAGATGAATTGGGATAAGTACCTAGTTAACCAGTTGGAACTATATTGTTGAGAAGCAAAGGATCAGTGTTATGAATTTCATTTCAAATGGCTCCTAATCCTCATTTCATTTGTTGCCTAGGAGATGCTGGAAGGTGCGACCTTCCCAGACATAGAGTCATTCGAACTACTTGTTGTGAAGTTTGCTACCCTTTGGTATTCAAGTGATATGAACAAATAGTGGCATTCAAATCTTGTGTTTCATACATATTACCTCCAGCTAAAGAGAGCCATCGAAGGTGAACCTTGCATGACTCTGAACACATTACAAAGGTTCTAACCCCTGATGAAGTTCAGTGCAGATCGACACTTCATATACATTACAGCGTGAGCAGATGAACATAAAGAACAACTCCAATCATATTATAAAATTACAGAAGAAGACCTTGAGGAGATCACTAAGGAATGGCCCACTAACCTCCTTATCCCCACCAATCCTGCAAAGATATCTTATCTTGACAGCCTAGAGGACACTCATAAAGAACAGAATACACCCAAGAAGACTGAGGAGGTCCAAAATTTAAGCAGCTCCTCAGGAAAGACTGCTTCAGTGTCACCTAACTGAGGGGGTGATGACAAAGTAGAAGTTGAACAGAATCCAGGCAAAGTAACACCACCCAGAGATGAGGTTGACCCCTTGAAGAAGAGGAAGGTTTCCCCCCCGAAACCTTCTTCCCGAAAGAAATCGAAATCCACCATGACCAAGATGCAGACTGTCATCACCTCTGGTGATTTTGACTTCATCATAGCAGCTCTGAACGACGCTTCACTACAAATAGCAGAGAAAAAATAATCCAAGCAGGAAGAAATGTATAATAGAATTGGAGTCGAACTCCGAGGGGTACAACAAACCCTTCAGTCTAGCCGCGCAGTATCCACTGGCCCCTGCCATCGGGAGAACCAGAGTTGGAAGATGAGCCAGCCCAACTCCACCGACTAGCTGATACAGTCAAAGCCCACCTTCGACGAGCAAAAGAAGAAATAGAACAAGCCACCCAGGCCTTGAAGCAAGTGCAAGGCGTACTCGTAAAAAAACACAATGTTGCAGAACAGGAAAAGATTGCTCTTCAAGCGAAGTTCGATGAAGAAAAATCACAGATGAAGTAAGGAAAAGAACAGTTTCTCGCGGAGAAACTCAAAGTGAAAGAAGCGATCAGAAGAGAACTTCACTCTGTGACAGTCTTAGAAATAAAGGCAGAGGACTGAGTCACGCAGCAAGTAGAGAATCTTACAGAAGCTATCCAGCAGCTACAGCAATGCATAGCAGACTTAGAGCTCCGCACAGTGCCTGAGACTCTGCAGGATGTAAGGGATCAAAGAGAAGCAACCGCCCGAAGTGCAGTTGAAAGGATAAAGGCCCTTGCCATGTAATGCAAGAAGCTAAGTAATCACAGTGCCCAGACGTATGAGAAACTCACTGAGAACCCAGAATTGCAGGCACTGGAGTCACAACTCCAGGAAGCAAAGCATCAAGCAGAGACAATACAGGCATAGTTGAAGCCCCTGTCAGTTGTGGAAAGAATGAAGTGATCCCAAGAGAAACGCACTTCCCAACAACAGATCCACACTATCCAGAGTGGAGTTATGGAAGTAACTTAGAGGCTCCAACCTATACAAGATAAGTCTTACCAATTGTTCACAGAGGTCGAAGGTCGAGGAGAAGAATTCGAGCAGGTTGTCACTGCAGTTGAACAACGCCTAGAAGGACTTTTCAATGATGCAATCATCCAAGAGTTTGTTGAACAGGAGGTTGTGGCACATGCAAAAAGTCGAAGCAGATCGATCCATGCTCAAGGATTTCGAAGCATAACTACCCATATCAGAGTGACTCGGGATGAGTCACAGGTGAGTGTTGGGGGCATGTTGGCCCTTGACCAAGTTTTAGGAGATCCTTGGTCAAGTTAACCTATTTTGGGACTTTGAAAACATGTCGAAGGTAGAGCGCAAGATGAAGCATATATTGTGGGATATCAACCCCTTTTTGGGTCCTTTATGGGATTTGGGATTATGTAACGGGTATGGGGATGTTGGCCCATGGGTTTACCCATGTTTAGGCTTATTTTTTAAAGTATAAATAGATGTCTAGGCAATGTAAGGAGAGGAATATCTATGTGATATTGGGTTAAGTGCTAAGTATGGATTGTAAATGTTTTTTTCATACTATGTGAGACTTTCAGAGCTACGTGCAAGTAATTGTAAGAAGGCTTGGTGTTGTACCCTAACTCAAAGAAGGAGGATCTGGCAGAGTGCGCGCAGATCTCCTGTCTTCTGTAGAGTAGGATTTTGATGCTATGTGCTTTTAAGAAGCTTGACTAAAGATAATAAAGAGAAGAGTTGGTGGACGTAGCCCCAGGGTGGGGGTGAACCACGTACATGTTGTGTTCCTTTGCTTTGTGTGATGTGTTGATGTGTTTATGTCTTTACTTGCTAAGTGCTTTGATATAGATAGATAGTTTTGTTTATTCTTTGTGCTAACGATGTATATGGATGTTAGATATGAACTAAATGAATGTGCTTAGTGCTTGAATCTACTAGATATAATCTACCTCTCTACGATAAGTGATTAGAGACATCAGATCTGGTTGAACACTGCAATGCTCTGTAATTAGGGTTTGTCTGCATTGTTACTAAGAACTGAATGTTGATGAATGTTTACTGCTAAGTGCTCTGTTAAGTATTATGTTTACTACTAAGTGCTCTGTTAAGTATTAGAATCACATATCTGTGTCCCAGCTAAGGTTGCAAACACCTGAGTCCTGCAACCACCCTTGCCTCTACCTCAGGTGAGACTTCATATGGTTCGCAGGTGTTGTTGAAAGAGCCAGTAGTTAGGTTTTTGTTGGTGTGTTTTTGTAGCGTTGAACCCTGGGTCTGCCCCTCTCCCAACAGAAGCTTCCTCAACAAGCTTCATGCGTATCCCATACAACACATGGACGTGGGAGCACAGAGTCCATTTGAGAAAAGAGAGTAGACAAAGAGCGATAGAGGATAAAAAACACAAATCTGAGTTCACAGAGGTCATAGAGACCAGTCAAACCTAGAAAATGTCTGACATTCACCACCATGGCACCACCAAAGCAAGAAAAAGCGACCTAGACCGCCAGAAAAACCAGAGTTCATACTAGGTCATGAGTACAGGCAGAAAAAGGTGAACAATAGTTTTTGGAGATCATCAATGTCGATGAAATCCCATCTCCAGACACACTACAAGTGAACCCTACACCTATACTGGAAGAAACCCAACAGCCAACATCTGAGGGCACGAATATAGATATACCGACAGAAGTCCAGGATCTGCAAAACCAAAATGCAGAAACCATGAAGCAGGTGCAACGAGAGAACACTGTATTAGCTCCGAAAGGAAATGGAACAACAATGAATCAGAAAGCAACAGTTGAGCCAGATGAGTCTCAAACGACCATATCAGACCACCCACTAGAAGGAACGGTCGAATATGTTACAAGTTGGATGGAATGGTACTCTGAAGAACAACAAGAAGTTGAAGAAAGACAAGTTGCAGGTACCCAGGTCACCTCACAAGCAACCTCTCACAGAAATCATTCTACCACGTATACCAGATGGGGTACAGGTAGGACCAGACCTTGTAGGTCATATAGGGAAGCTCAAATACTCTGACCACGATGTAGCAGATGCAGACAAGTTTTCAGAACTTATAAAGAGAGTGTACATGGAGAAGGTGGGCACGAATCAGTTTGGGGAACCGATTGATCAGCCACTCCAATGGGAAAAAGGGTTGCAAAAAACAAGGATTTTAGGTCTGTTGGAACTACCACATTTCAGCAGAGGTCATTACTCTACCGCATGCATCAAATAGTTGTTAGAAGTCACACATGGTGGAGACATCTGGTTGGATAAGCTCATCTCAATAGACGTAGAGCTTATCACAAGCATAACAGGATTTCCATCTTGGGGCATGGATCCCACGCAGTTTCTAGATGACAAAGCCAGGCAGAAGGTGCTAGTAGAAGAGATGAAGAAAAAGTATGGCATCGACAAGGGGACAAGAGGGATCATTATCAAGAGGATCAATGATGTCGCAACACAATTGGGCGCAAAAATCTTAGCATGTAAGTTGTGAGAAAATGTCACAGGGAGGAAGTTCCAGCTGGGGTTGTCGCAGTTTCAGCTCAGTGTGCAGAGGGCACCACAATGAGATGGGCACCGTATCTCTTGAACTTATTCTTGGATGATTGAAAAGATGCACAGTACCTAGGAATAGAGTTTCACGATTCATGGTTGATCACGTTAATATCCTTTATGGGCTGGAAGGAACCAAGGTATGTAACTTTTTGTACCAGAACCAAACCAAACTAGGGAGAAAGATACTTATTGTTGAGAGCCACATCGGATGTTAAGCACAAAAGTATGAACGGGTCCATATTTGAAGGATACCTACGTGACCTGCAAGAAGCCATCTCCAACATGTGGAGGATCACACCACAGGATATCACGCAGTATAAAGACATCACCAACTTCCAGGCCACATGAAACACAATGTGGATACAGGTGAGGAAGGATCTCGATAAACAGTGGCTACAAATGCACTACTGTATCATAGAGGGCGACATCGACATGGTCATCAGTGAATGGGATGACGAGTGGAATATTTTAGTCCTCACCCAGGAATTGTCGGAAAGAACAATAGAAGAAGAGGCAGGGTAGGGAGAAACCCAGCCAAAGGAAATCCAAGTTCCCAAGAGACGAAGAACGGGCCAGGGAAAAAAAGTATAGACAAATGAAGGGCCACCGAAGATAGGGACCCAGAATGGGTAGAAGGATAAGACACAGCCGGCCAAGGAGTAGCAGAAATAGGTCAAGCCCGCACAAGGGACCACAGCAAGTCCCAACCCATAGGAACCAGAGGGAAACAAGAGGACAACCACACAGACAGGAGGTGCGCACAAGAAAATGAGCGCACAAAGAACACCCCTAGAGTATACGATAACAGATGATGATGGAGAGATGATAGCCCGAATGGTCCAGGACTATCTAGCCGAGGATTTTGACCATGTTGTTCACCACAAGGATAGGATTCAAGAGGAGCTGGAAGATATACGACAGTTCCTCAAACAAATTGGAGAAGTACAAACAGTAGGTAGCAACAGGGGAATAGAGTCATCAGCACCACCGACAGAGGAAAGGGTGGAAGAAGAAGAATGAGATCCAGTCCATCCAATACTATAGCCAAATGCAACATTCCACATCACACCCAGTATGTTGTGCATTGACAAGATCATGGGGCAGACGCCCTTGAAGGATTTAAGCCAAATCCAACTGGTGTTGACGTGGATGCCATCCAGAGCACTACACAAGTTGCAAGTTAGCATAAACCATGAGGTATAGTCTCACGCTCACAAAGACTTAATCGAATTGCATAAGGAAACAAAAAAACAAGACACACTAGAAATAGTCTATGAGCAGGCTAAGTTAGAGACCCAGGAGGAAAGGGAGTGCATAAAAGGATTGGAGTAGAAAGTGGCAGGAACTTACGAGAAGATTCCATAGGCCGCGCAGAGGAATGAAATCACAATAGAAGAAAAGATTGATCAGATTGTGCAGGCAATTGATCAATATTAGAAGGAAATCGATAATATTTGGGAGCAACTCACACCAAGCACACCACCAGCAGTGAAGGAGTAAAGGAAGTAGGAAGCAATAGCGCAGCTACAGAAGATAGATAAAAAGGTCAGCACAACAGTTGACTTGTTCGATAAAGCAGCACAGCTATGGACTAAGTTAGAGGAGGATCAACAGGTCCAAAAGTGGGACATGGAAGAAGAAAGGATCAACACAACGATCCAAGACCTCAAGCAGAAGCATAAGACAATGTCGATCACAGAACGCGTCAAAGGGGCACAGGAAATGAAGAGATTGTAGGCAGAGCTAACTATTGTGCAAACACAGAAACAAGAGCGGCGGGCTCAAATGGAACTATTGCAAGAATGGGTACCAGAAGTCCTGGCACAAGAAAAAGTAACCAAGACACATATAGCTCAGACCCAAGAAGACTGTGTGGAATTGATCAGTGATGAAATTGTAGTCCAGATAGTGGACACACTCAAGGAGAAGACTGTGTAGGCGTAGACATAGGCAGCAGAGCTCCAGGAAAAGTTCCAAGTGATCACCAAGGAGATCGAGGAAGCTCACAAGGGTTAGGTGTCTCGGGACGAGCCACATGTTAGTGTTGGGGGTTGTTGGAGGCAAGCCAAAGAGGAAAATCAAGGTGGTTTTTGGAAAGAAAGCATGCACGAGGAAAGAGACAACTGGAAGGAAGAACAACATGTGTGCATGCGAGGAAATACCTGACGACGTTAGGGTTAGGGTTTTGGTAATATATTGTAACGGTTGAAGAGCCAAAAGCATATAAATATAGATACTTAGGTATCGAGGTCGGGGCGGTTCAGACTTATTGTTGTTATTGTTTTAGTTATGAATGAGTTGATGCGATACGTGATATTTTGTTGTATGATATATGTTGTATAATATGTTGATCTAGAGGGAACGAAGGAGGGTAGATCTTGAGGGTTAGATCGCAGGCTGGAGATCCTGGTGAGATCTAGTCTGCCTCATATATATCTTACCCGACTGAGAAGAGTTGTAAGTGTGTGGCGATGTAGATGCGGAAATACTATAATAAAAGAGCTGAGAGCCAAATCTTTGTGGACGTAGCCTAGGAGGGGGTGAACCACTGTAACATATGTGTTATGTGATGAATGCATGCATATATTTATTGTCTTCAACACTTATTATTATGTTGAATGAATGATTGATTACCTTTCTCGTTTATTCGTCAATGATAGTATGTTGTGTTTACAAGTTATAATAAATGGTTCAATATACAGTTCTCATATATCACACTCAATCCTAGGTTGTAACTTATAACCACCCATTAAAGATATCTTGGGTGAGACTGCGCAACGCATTCTGTGTGTTGTGTTTCTTGTTGGTTTACCAGGAGGGCCAATAGTTTTAGAGGCTTTGTTGGAAACCCAAATAGACATGAACCCTGGGTCAATAAACTCAGACAGAATAGAAGAGTAAGAAAGAGTTAACCAACAATCATGTTTTAGGGTTTCTTCATGTGAAATGTTGAATTTATTTTGTAAGGGATCAAAGTAAAGGAGGTTGTCCTCATTTATTTGTGGTGTACCCTAACTAAATGTGGACAAACTCTTTTTATAGGTCTTGTATAAATAAGGATCATTTTCATTTCATTTTTAATCATAACTCTCTCAATTGGAGAAGAGCTACTTGGCTAAAATTCGCACCCCTCTTGGGAAATATCATTCTCTCTCGCTCTCTCTCTCATGCTATGTATTTTCATTGTCTTGTGGATAAAGTGGTGACTATCTCTTGGAGGCATTTTCTCTTGCTATGGTGATGAAAGTCTTGGTAACTAGGGTTTTGTCTTGCATGCTCTTGGAACTGGTAAGAAAAATATACATTTTGTTAGTTCTTATTTATTGTTCCATGGTTTTTATGGCTAGATCATTGGAGGAATATAAGGGCATATACCCTCCACCAAGTTTTATCATTGTTGTTTGTTGAAAAATCTATTGCAAAGGTTGCTAGGAGTAAAATGGCTTACACCTTCCTAGATTTACCTTGTTATGGTTAGTTTCTATAGGGAGTAAAAGGGATTACACCCATCAAGATTTAGTAGGCCTAACCTAATTAAAGAAGAGTACATAACCCATTTTACAATGCACTAATCTAATTTTTCATTGGAGAAATAAAATTTCTTGCATTGGGACACGTGATTTTGAGAGATATTGAAATTTTCTAAGTTGGAATCTTTTCTTGCTACCCTATGCTTCCTTCGACCACCAAGGCATCTTGTTTATACTAGTAACTCTCTTGTTATAATTAATAAAATTACACATCCATTAGTGATGCATTAAAACATACTTTATCTCTAACTTTAACTCGCTTTTCAACCGTGGAAATTTGCTTGGAAGCCACTCTTATCGTTCTACTGGTTATTGGCTAACTTTTTGTCGGTTTACTTGATAATTTTTGTGGTTGAAAAATGATGTTGTAGAAAATATTTGATACATCCACTTGGATTTTATGATAATTCTCTGAAAACCTATCTAACATCCCTCTTTCACCGTCAAAGTTTGTGCTTGAATAATGGAAAGTTATCAATTGGTTTAGTGCTCCATTGTCCAATAACTACTTGATACTTTTGATGGTTATTTATGTAGTAAATAATTGGTTTCATTGCTGATATATATATTTGTTTACTGCTGTAATATAGGACAGCAATATTCACTTGCTTTTCCATTGGAATATTGGGCTTGTATACTTGTCTTTCTCTTGTCTCGGGCAAGTCCAATTCTCTTCTAATGGAACTCAATCATTTGGAAATCGTTGACCATAACCAAGACTTGTTCCCAATCCATCTTCCACTTCTTAGCTTTACCTATAGGGGCATCATCTTCCATTAATCCACTTTCCATCTCATTTCCCCCAAGGTTCACCTATGATACCCCCCTTGTATAGGACTTCTCGTTCACTAAAGCGAGGGGAGTACTTACCTAAGGTGACGGTGGGTAGGTATTCCCATATTTCTCACCATCTTTTGGATTAGGTCAAGATATTCCCAACCTTCAATTTGTGCGACAACATTTTGCACCGTTGTCGTGGAGTATTTTGAATCCTCTTTCATGCCCTAATGACATCTTGGAAAGATTTTATCCCAAAGACTTTACCCCTAGATTTTATGGTGACTCCACTTAAGGGAAGTTCCCTTTCCTTTTCCTTCCTTGATGAGATAAGGTGCATCTGGTGAATCCACCATCCCAGAATCCTTCTTCTAGAAAAACCCTTCCCCTGGAAGATTCAAACCTTTCAAAACTTACCAAAGAAGGCTTCCTCTCCATTCCCCCATTGTCAAACATTTTTTTCAAAGTAATCTCCCACTTGCACCAATATCTCATCCTTTAGAAAAGGAACTTTATAATCCCTTAAACATGCCAGCCATCATTGGATATACCAATACCATGTCTAAAGAGATCAACAAATGGTTTCCAAAGTTTTTGTGGAACAATGTAATCACTACATAACAACATCTACATGCCCTCAGAGAGACATGTAGAATGAAGGAGTGGAACACGAATATGTTGCAATCAATTTGATAGCAACATCTCTCACTGAAGATGCCCAAAGTTGGTTTGATGGCTTACCATATAATCACCTCACTACATGTGAATATTTTTCTAAGTTGTTCGAAAATAGGTGGTCACTAAAGAAAGATAGTGGAATGTTAATGAATCAATTCAACCAAATAAATAAAAATGAGAACGAGATAGTTAGTGAGTTTGATACCATATTAGATAAACTACATAGACAAATCCCCTAGGATTTTCACCCTACCGCAATAGTTGCTCCTCTTCTTTATGTCAATGCCTCTGAAGGAAAATTTGGTTTCTTCCTAAGAGATAAGAAACCCTGCACCTTGGAAGAATCCAAAGAATACAGTGCAGACATTGAGGAGAACCTTTTGTGCTCCAAGTTCGATCCTTTTAAGTACCCTCATGCCAGAGAAAAACCAAAAGCAAAAGAAACTACAAACAGTGCACAAGATCCAATTACTTGCATAGCTAAGAAGCTTGATTAGATCAATACTCAGTTTGTTCAGACTCAAAATCAAGTTATGGGTTGGTTGACAACTTTGGAAAGGAACCAGTCTTCCCCTAGGCATTTGTTCTTTAGGAAATAACCTACGGGTTGAAAGGAAAACACTCAAAAAGAGGCAAAGGCTCATAACACACTAAATGTAACATCCCCAGGCCACCCAATCCGAGAAATGCCACTAAAATTATGCTATGTTCAAGCTTCTGGAAAAAAAAAATCCAAAACGTGACATACCCAGGCATAGACCTGTTGGGCTATGGCACACAAAAAATCTCGTTAAACATCATACATATATAACTTAACAAAAAATTGCATTCTGCTAATATACAGATAAATGCGGAAATAACAATAAAGCCTATATGTACAACATATACAAGCTAAACACATAAATATAAAACATGTACACATACACAACATGAAAATGAATGTAGAAATGGTACTTATCTTTTATAGATGACCACCAACTATGTGCAGACCTTCTAGGAACCTCCCATTCATAGACCACGTTTCTTATCACTCTCAGCAGTGGGTCACCTCCGAGCCAAGACTAAACTCCACCCAGGTAAATGGATTCCTAGGCTAGGCTGAGACAATGGGATGCTACATAGAAAACCAACAAGGATTCCCTCCCATGAGTCAACTTACGCACACATCTCACAGCCTCTCATTCCCCACATGTTTGTCCCACCCCAAGAAGTATACACCTTCATTATTCAACAGTCCATCGGTTGCTCCACTTCCCTTCCAAGTCTTCAGCAACATGCCAGACAAGAATTCTCAGAGTGCTTATAGTTTTTGTTGGGATCCCTCCAAGAGAAATCACTTCCCCAACAACCTCTCTCACCTAAAGAGAGTTGATCATAGGCCTGACAACCTACTTCTTAAATCTAGCTCCTTAGCAACCAGCAAGGTGATAGAGGCAGTAAGACTCGGTATGGATGCAGACACTGGAAGAAATCCACACATAGTCCAGAAACTGCGTTGGTAGCAACAACCAACTGTTCAGACATGGCATGGGCTCAGGCGGATACAGATGAGCTGGTATTTTCCAGGAAATGTACGGGATAAATCAAGGTATAGTTGCAGGTTCCAGAGTTGCGTGCAGGTTTCAGAGGCCAACAATGGATTTCATGGCTTAACTCATGAGTGTGTTCATGCATGGGAAGAAAGGCAAGAATGGCAGAGAACCCCCCAAGAATGATGTGTTTTCCAAATACAATTTCATGTCCCAAATTGAACATGTGTCCTCATGAGGCTGCATGAGCTCCACTTAACATTCGTTCCCTTCCCACGGGAACTTAGGATAGCATTGGTTATACCCAACCTTAGTCTTTTAAGAAATAAAATATAATATTACCTTAGAGTTAAGCCTTCAAGCGTAGACCCTTTTTCCTAGCCTCTTAGTCCCTTCCCCTTCCCTACTTAGTGGAGCTTAGTCCCCCACAACTCTTTCTACATGGTAGGTCTACACGCAACGATGTATTTATATTATTGATATGAGTATTTACATATACAAAAACAATCTTATTGGCCTTTAGCATCTATTCTCTTTGGCCTAATCATCACATAAGCCTCCTATCTTATTTTAACTTGGCTCACCATCCTATAATGCATGTTACATTTACAATTAAAATTGGGGTTCAATCTTGGGATATTACAATCCCCTCCCCTTATTTTTGCACTGTCCTAAGTGCAACTTGTCTATACATGTACAATTAAAATTCTTTAAAAATCTCCAAGGTTTTGCTATTGGAAGCTTATCATCCACCTGGTGCTCGTCTTTCAAGCACCATTTTATGTATTCATACTGTAGATGGAATTCCTTTTATTTAGTCCATAGAGTTTCTTTAGTAAAAGAATTTAGCTCATTATTCTTTATTACATGCTTCAATTAAACCTCATTGAAAGCACCAAATGGATGCAGATCTCTGACATTCCACCCAGCTTTAGATCTCACCACTGATAAATTCTCAATAGTGTATCATCCTCAAGAAGGGCCATGACTCCACCAGGGAAATGGCTTCCCAAGATAACCACGGTCCACAATTAATACCAACATGGTCTAGGCCAAGGTACCAAACCTCAGCAGCACTCCAACTTTAATCAATATTTTCTCATCTATATCACACACATATATTTTTCATGAGAGAACATTATAACATTCCATTTTAGAAATCAAAGTAATTTCATAAGGAATTCAACTTTTCTTCAAAATATGAAATTCTATTTCATAATTTTTCATTGTTGTTGCAATTATAGGATGCGGTCTTCCTTCTAGATTTCAGCAAGCACCATGTTGAATACCATTTTTATTGCAATGATCCTATCTTGCATTCAGCCAACAAATTGTCATTATTTCTTGTACATCATACTCTCATTGCAATATGTACAAAAAACCTTATAACATGATCTTAGAATTGTCTACACTGATCAATTCAATCACAAGTATCAAAACAATTTATTAGATAAAATGAACTATCATTCTATGCATATGCTTGTTCCTCATTAATATTAGTAAGTTCATTACTTCTTTTTTTGAACAGAAATTTTTCCTGTAGTCAATGCTCATGTGACTAATTGACTTGCAAATTTATTTAATGCACCTTTGCATTGATTTTCATAATGATCCTTATCTAAGTCATGTATCTCACCATCCATAAATTGGAAATCTGGCCAATGTCTTGACACATTCTTCACAAACTTCCCATTGTCTTCGCGATTGTTTGTATTCCTTCTTTTACGACCCGAACACTACACCAAGAATATAATTTTGTGGTGTGCATTAGTGTTAGCAAAAAGGTTGCAGTCCAAGTTTTATTTAAAGATAGGAATCTTTTGGGTATTTGTGTAGTATATAACCTTTCCATATTCATACTTTTCCATATCCAACCATGTCTTGGTCTCATGCATGACTAGCTTCCCTGACATCATTCCTATAACAAGTTCTTATCTTTTGTTTCTTTGGTTATTGCCTCATAACCAAATTAACATGACATTCTACTATGTCAGTGTGTGCATTCAAAAGCTAAGAAGATTTGATAACTATAAAAAGCCTCTAGCCTTTACCACAACTAGTGGTATCTCATTCATGTTAATGCACTTAAACAATACCATACTAGGTATTATAACAATTCAATATGGGAACTTCTCACCTGAATTTCCCTTTGGAAATCATGCAACATAATTTCAAAAGAGAAATACTTACCTACATAGTTGCTATTAAATGAGTTTTATGTTACTTGATTAGTTGATGACAGTAGAATATCTCATGCCTCTTTATCAGCAATAGTATTTGGTTGGAAAAGCAAAGGAAGCCAAGAGTATTTTGCTAGAAAACGCTCAGGACAGAAATAATCATGTACAGTGATTACAGTGAGAGCACAAGAAGATTCAATAATCCGAAAGAAATTGAAGACTTCTAGGATCAACAAGAAAAGTGTTACAGGGAGATAGAAGTTGTTGCAATTTTTGTGGCAGCAAGTATGTTATGGTTGGTTGGGAAAACCATAAAGAGAGATTGTTTGCATGTTTACAAGTATTATTGATGATGTTGTTTTATATGGAAGGAAGCAATAGAAAACTAAAGTGTTGAGTATAAGACTGGTTGGGAAATAAATAAAGAGAGAATGCTTGCATGTTTACAAATGTTGTTGATGATGTTGTTGTATATGGAAGGAAGCAACCATAGATCTCGGCCAGGAGCGGGGACCATTGATTCTTGAGATCTTGGGGGGGTTTGTCGGTTTGGTGATCCAGAAGTCTTTTGTTGCAAAGTGTTAATGTATAAAAATTCCAAAGACAGAGTCAATCTCGGTCGTCTGTCAATAGGTGAATTTCAACCATAGATCTGAGTAATTCATGGTTTCATAAATTTGGGAGGCAGCGCAAGATGGAGCCTCAAAAATTTCGAAGCCCGGAGTTTCGAAGCTCTTGTTGACTGTAGATTTAAATAGAAAATGAGGATCATCGATCAATGCGTCCTCCGAGTATTCATAAATTCGACGTTTGAGAGATTAGGAGTGTGCAATTGCAAAGTCCTTCGAAGCTCGAAATTTCCAAAGTCACAGAATACGGAAGTGACATGGCATGTTGATGTCACCTAGGGTGATGTGGGCCTATTCTAAGCATGTCATATGCTATACAGTTTCGTACCTTTGGTAGGTAGTATTTTCCAATTATGACATGACACTTGTTTCCCCTCGGTGGGGCCACATGTCGTCACCTTATTTTTTGACCGCATAGTAAAGGATAACATCGAGTTCAAAAATTCGACGTTCGAAGGAAATTTTGGAGGAAGTTGAAAAATCTTTCGAAGCCCGAAGATTTGGAGCATCGGAGTTTTGAATCCCCGAAGGAGCAGTTGTTCAGAACTTCATCATTTTGTCGTTTGGGGAAAATGAGTGAAGAATAAAGGAAAACTTTTGAAGCCCGAATTTTCGGAGCCTCGAAGTTCCCTGGGCTCTGGATAAGTGCATGTATGCTAGTGCTTGGTCATGTCCTATGGTCAAATGTGGTTTTGGATTCAAGAATAAAGGGCTAGTTCCCGAAAACCATGTTAAAAGAAAGAAAAGGGCTTAGGAAGGAAGCTCGTGGGTTTCGTCTGGTTTGGACCCGCATCAAAAGTGGTAAAGAAGGTCTGTGAACCTTATGATGGGATCTGGAAAAGGTCTAAGATCCTTTTAGCTTAGATGCAAAGAGATGTTACCAATTGAATGATAACCAAGCCAAGAGATTGGAAGTGGCCAAACGAATGTTAATCAGGTCAATAGAATGAGGATTGCAGTCTGTTGATTTAATCCAGACAAAGGAAGGCCTGCGAGCCTATGTAATTGTATGTAAACATAAGTATATGAAAGAAAAGAAAAATACTTTATTTCAATTATTCTGGAAGCCTCTGTAATTATGTATGTTTATATTTGTATTGTATACCTCTGTGAGGAAGAAGTGTATGTCTCCACATACAATTGATATTGTGTAGTTCGGGTATAGGGATCGTGTTGCAGAGCGAGAAGGATAACTCTGGAGAGGAATCCTGGTATAATTCCACATTCAAATAGAGATCGAAGAAAGAAGGATAGAGACAATTCTTTGTTTTTGCATTTGGGATTTTTAAGAAGTTATTAGATCAGATGTTGAGTTCAATAAGTAGCATGGATAACCCTAATTAAATTCTTGTTTGGGGGAGACAGATTAGATTCATATGGAAGATGAATTCTTGAGGGAACTACCAACTGAAGACATCTATACTCAGTGAGTAATATGGAAGAATTCTATGAAACTCTAATTTGGAAATAAGATGTAACATTCCAAGGATCAGAACTACAATTGTGGAGGTATCACCTCCATTATTTCTAACAGAGTACCCAATGGAAGCATGGTTGTATGATAAACTTCAGGATGAATTAATATAGGTGTGTGCGCACTAAATAAATTCCAGCAAATGCATAAGAAATTCATCATGTGCATATTGGTTCTAGAGGTATATAGCCATACTCCGGGGAAGGCATTATGCAAATCTTAGTTCATTCCAAAATAGAATAAAGTTCAAAGAGTAACTCAAAGATAGTGGAAAAGAATACCACTAGGTGAATTCCAAGATATTTGACTCTATTATAGCACTTAAGAGATATGACAACAATAAAGAGGGATGTTGAGTACATTCCAAAGGAATCAGTGCATTTCCAAAGTACATTAGGTTTTCAATCCAAAGGGATTCAAGTATGGAGAAGACAGGTCAAGAATGACTTAAAATTGAAAGGAATTTCTAATGAGAAATCAGTAAGGATCCATGAAGAAGAAAATGGTTCTAGGAATGGTTTTGAATGAAAAGGATATGGTTCTTGATAAGAATCCATATTAAGTGGCATATAACCATGAGTGAAATTCCCATAGGTTGGAAGTATCACTTGAAATTACAATGGTAAAGTAAAAGCAGTGTTAAGTACCTTTAATTAATTTTGTACAACTAGCGAAGGAGGCATATGTGCATCCTTAAAGTATGCTAGGGATTGGCTATGAAAGTCAAGTTTGAGGATAAGTTGGCTAAGAAAAGAGACGAGAAGGATGCAAGAAGCCTCAAGTACTAAAGTACTCAGTCAGGAAAGGGTTGAAGAAGTTCAGTCTTGAGAAGTAAAAGGATGTTGAAGACTCAAATTCTATAAGACAACATGTTTGTAATTGTAATTCGTCCAAGTAGGAATTGGATTAGTTGGATCCAAAAAATAAATGAAAGATGAAGGTTAATATCAAATTATCATTTGGTTGGGAAAGCATAGGAAACCAAGACTGATTTGACTAGAAAGTTCTCAGGTCAGAAATAATCGTGCACAGTGATTACAGTGAGAGCACAAGAAGATTCAGAAATATGTGAAGAATTGAAGACTTATGGGTTCAACAAGGAAAAGTGATACAGGGAGAAAGAATTTGTTGCAATTAATATAACAGCAGTTATGTTATGGCTTGTTGGGACAACCATAAAGAGAGAATGCTTGCATGTTGCAAGTGTTGTTGATAATGTTGTTGCATATGCAAGGAATCAATAGAAAGCTAAAGTGTTGGTTATAATTCTGATAAAGAGGCATGAAAGCTTCTACTGTCATCAGCTAACCAGGTAACATCAAATTTATTTAATGGCATCTATGCAGATAAGTATTTCTTTGGAAATTATGTGCATAATTGTCGAAGGGGAATTTAGGTGATAATTTCCCCAGACAGAATTTTACAATACACAGTATGGTATTATTTAATGCATTAACATGAATAAGGTATCACTAGGTGTGGTAAAGGATAGAGGCATGTTATATATATCAAATAACCAAAGAAATAAAAGATACGAACTTGTTATAGGAATGATGCCAAGAAAACTAGTCATGCATGAGACCAGGACATGGTTTGATATGGCAAGGTATGGATATGAAAAGTTTATATACCACAAAAATACCCAAAAGATTCATATCTTTAAATAATGCTTGGACTGCAACCTTTTTTCTAACACTAATGCAAACCACAGAATTATATTATTGGTGTAGTATTCAGGTCAGAAAGGAAGGCATCCAAATAATCGAGAAGACAATGAGAAGTGTGTGGAGAAGGTGTCAAGACATTGGCCAGATTTCCAATTTATGGATGGTGAGATACATGACTTAGATAAGGATCATTCTGAAGAAGAAAAAATGTACAACTAGCGAAGGAGGCATATGCACATCCTTACAGTATGCTAGATATTGGTTATGCAATTCAATTTTGAGGCTAAGGTGGGTAAGAAAAGAGAAGATAAGGATGCAATAAGCCTCAAGTACTAAAGTACTCGGTCAAGAAAGGGTTGAAGAAGTTCAGTCCTGAGAAGTAAAAAGATGTTGAAGACTCAAAGTCTATAAGACAACATGTTTGGAATTGTAATTAGTCCAAGTAGGAATTGGATTAGTTGGATACAGAAAATAAATGAAATCTGAAGGTTAATATCATCTTATCATTTGGTTGGTAAAGAAAAGGCAGCCAAGAGTGATTTGACTAGAAAGTGCTCAGGTCAGAAATAATCGTGCACGGTGATTACAGTGAGAGCACAAGAAGATTCATAAATCTATGAAGAATTGAAGACTTCTGGGTTCAACAAGGAAAAGTGATACAGGGAGAAACAAGTTGTTGCAATTAATATAGAAGCAGTTATGTTATGGCTTGTTGGGTCAACCATAAAGAGAGAATGCTTTCATGTTGCAAGTTTTTTTTATAATGTTGTTGCATATGCAAGGAATCAAAAAAAAGATAAAGTGTTGGTTATAATTATGATAAAGAAGCATGAAATCTTCTATTGTCATCAGTTAACCAGGTAACATCAAATTTATTTAATGGAAGCTATGCAGGTAAGTATTTCTTTGGAAATTATGTGCATAATTGTCGAAGGGGAATTTAGGTGATAATTTCCCCAAATAGAATTTTATAATACACAGTATGGTATTATTTAATGCATTAACATGAATAAGATATCACTAGGTGTGGTAAAGGCTAGAGGCATGTTATAGATATCAAAGCTTTTAGCTTTAGAATGCACACACTAACATAATAGCATGTCATGTCATTCTGGTTATGGGGTAATAACCAAAGAAATAAAAGATAAGAACTTGTTATAGGAATGATTCCAGGAAAACTAGTCATGCATGAGACTAGGACATGGTTTTATATGGAAAGGAATGGATATGAAAATGTTATATACCACACAAATACCCAAAAGCTTCATATATTTAAATAATGCTTGGACTGCAACATTTTTTCTCACACTACTGCACACCACAGAATTATATTCTTGGTGTAGTATTTAGGTCGGAAAGGAAGGCATCCAAATAATTGAGAAGACAATGAGAAGTGTGTGGAGAAGGTGTCAAGACATTGGCCAGATTTCCAATTTATGGATAGTGAGAAACATGACTTAGATAAGGATCATTCTGAATATATATATATATATATATATATATATATATATATATATATCAATGCAAGGTGCATTGAATAGAGATGCATTGAGAGTTGCACTCATGCCTAGTATGTGGCAGAGTTGCACTTAGGCATGGTGTAATTTTATACTTAAATGCATTTGTTGAATGCATTTGTGAATGCATACATATATTGTTTCATGGAAATAATTATACTAACAACAGAAATGTTTTTAACTCCCGGAGTTGAGAACATTTCAGGGGTTGTTAGAAGTTGCAACGGGAAAGTTGCAAGACAAGTAGTCACATGAATATTGACTACAGAAAATTTTTTGTTCAGAAATTGAAGCAATGAACTTACTAATATTTATTATGAACATGCTTATGCACAGAATGATAATTCATTTGTTATTTAATAAAATTGCTTGGTATTGTGATTGGATTGCTAGGTGTAGGCAATTCTAAAATCACTTCATAAGTTTTGGTACATATTACAATGAAATTATGATGTACAAGAAATACTGACAATCTGTTGAATGAATGCAAGATGAAAGGATTGCAGGAAAAATAGTATTCATAATGGTGCTTGTTGAAATCCAAAGGAAAATTGCATCCTATTATTGCAACAACAATGAAAAATTATGAAATTGAATTTCATATTTTGGGAAAAGTTGAATTACTTATGAAATAAATTTGAGTTCTAAATAAATTATGTTATGTTCTCTCATGATAACTGCATGTGTGTGATGCAGAGGAGATAATATTTAATAAAAGTTGGAAGTTGGGAAAGAACAACTATTGTTGAGGACACTAACACCCTACAATTGTAGAACCTTGGTGGGGTTCTGGTAATGGGTTAGTGCTGATCTCATTGTGTGTGAAATCCTTGGCAATATGGATCGTTGAAGGACTTCATAGCAATGAAGGGATTCCTGAGCCTAGAAGGGTGAGTGCAACAAGGAGGAGGCAACTCAAGGATGCTTATGGAATGGTAGCTACCATGAGGGTGTGTCAAATGGAACAGTGAGTTGAACTATTTTAGGAAGCATCTCTATGAAATAGAAAAATTGACTTCCAGCTACAGTATGAGTACCATAATTGGTGCTGGAAAGTAGAGCACCATATGGATAACAAGATTCCAATAGATAAATCTTGGATATTTTTGAATAATTTGAATTGTAATATGTAAACAAGTTGCAGTGAGGATAGTGCAAAAATAAGGGGAGGGGATTGTAATATCCTAAGACCGAGCCCTAGTTGTAATTGTAAATGTAATTTTTTTTTGTAGGATGGTGAGCCAAGTGATTACAAGCTAGGAGGCTTATGTAATGATTAGGTCGGGGAGCCTAGATGCTAAAGGCCAAAGAGCATGTATTTGTATATGTAAATACTCATATCAATAATAAAATACATCTTGCATGTAGACAAACCACGATAAAATAAAATGGGGGATTAAGCTCCACTAGGTAGGGAAAGGGATGGGGCTAAGAGGCTAGGAAAAGGGCTAAGCTTGAGGGCTTATCTCTATGGGAATAATATTATATTATTATTTCCTAAAAACTGAGGTTGGAAATAACCTATGTTATCCTAAGTTCATGTGGAAAGGAAACGAATGTTAAGTGGAGCTCATGCAGCTTCATGAAGCTAGGTGTCAATCCTGACACATGCAGTTTTATGTGGGAAAACTCATCGTTCTTGGGGGGGGTTCTCTTCCATTTGGCTATCCTTCCTAGGCATGCACTCACGCATTGGGGGACTACCTCCATTTTTGACCTCTTCCATTCTTGTCGATTCTTCCCATGCACTCACGTGTTCATGCAAGGGGAGATTACTTCCATCGTTGATCTATGTATCTTCTAGGCACCTCTAAAAACTGCATGCCTCTCTAGAGCCATGTCTCATGTTTTCTTATCAGCAAATGAAATCCGTGATCCTCTTGGGTGGCACAGTGCACCTGTTTCTATATAAGCTTGTGTTGTACCTTCATGTTATAAGCAGCACCTATTTCCAATCCTTAAGGTCATGGCTTCTGCTTTTACCTGTGTGTTAGCTAAAGCTGTTGTGGTTTTCACCTGAGCTTGTTGTTGTTTATTTGGGAGCGATATTGAAGAGGCGGGTTTTTAGGATCATGGAATGAAGAGGCAGGTTGTCAAACCCATGGAATGAAGAGGAAGGTTGTCAGGCCTGTGAGCAACTCTCTCCAGTTGAGAGAGTTTGTTGGAAAAGAAGAAGCAGGTTGTCAGGCCTGTGAGAAACTCTCCCCATGTGAGAGATAGATTTCAGGGATGTGATTTCTCCTGGAGGGAGCCCAAAAATAGCTACATATCTCTAAGAATTCTTTTCTGGCCTCTTGATGAATCCATGGAAGGGAAGTTGAGTAGTCGGTGGACTATTGAACAGTGAAGGTGCATACATCCTGGGGTGGGACAAGCATGTGGGGAATGAGAGGTTGTGAGTTGTGTGCATAAGTTGTCTCCTCGAAGGGAATCCTTCCTAGTTGACTGTGTAGCAACCCATTGTCTCAGCCTAGTCTAGGAATCCATTTACCTGGGTGGAGTTTAGTCCCAGCTCAGGGGTGACCCACTATTGAGAGTGACAAGCAGTGTGGTCTATGGCTGGGAGGTTCATGGAAGGTCTGCATGCAATTGGTGACTTTCATAAAAAGATAAGTACCATTTCTATGATTATTTGTATGTTGTGTATCATGTACATGTCTTTATATTTATAAGAATGGCATGTGTTGTTGCATGTATGTGTTACTATGATTTTCGCATTTAATTTGTGTATTAGTAGAATGCATATTAGTTTTTTAAGTTTATATGTATGATGTTCTACAAAGAGCTATGTCTTCCATATCCCAGTAGGTCTATTCCTGGGTATAGATGGTTTGACTATCAGAATAGAGTTAGAAGTTATTTTTTGTATTTATTTCAAGTGACATTTCCCAACAGAGGGTTGGGGGTGTTACAAATTGGTATCAGAGCTTGAACATAGCAGTTTCTTTTGAAGTAGCGTGTCCCCGGCTTGGCAGCCCGGGGACATTACAAATTGGTTCAAAGCCCATGGTTTCAACACTAAACTTAGATGGGCCACGAATGTGGAATTCGAAGTAAAAATTCCATAGGGATTTGATGTGCAGAGTACCAGAAGGGCATTGAGAGGGATCCTGGGTGGTAATGGAAAGCTCACAAGGTGTGGTGGAGCATTTATCACAACAATCGTGGTTGATAACCACGAGATTAAATTTGAGTCGTAGGATCTACATGGGGCGAAGGCAGACCCTTCCCAGCCATCAGATATGGAAAATATGCACGACAGTTAACCTCCAAGTCCTTCAGACTTTGTGACTTGGCGAAGTTTACGGGCCGAAGCCAAAAGTCCCAAAGTCTGGGAGTGATTTACAACCATAGATCATCTAGGAGGAGGACAGAAATTGGATTTCCCAAGAGGCTCAGCAGTTCGTTGTTCGAAGAAATTGGTTGAAGTATGCGTAGAATCGACTTCCTCCCGAAGTCTCGAACTCCAGAGTTAATCTAGAACATTCGTGTTTTAGTACATGTGTCACTAGATCATCCTATTCGGAGTTTCAACAGTCCGGGGATCGTGCGGTGTTTCAGTAGGGAAATCCTTCAAAGCCCCAGAGCCCGAAGCCCCAAAGCTCTAAAGTGCCGGAGTGACTCTCAGTCATAGATCATTCAGGAGAAAGTCGACCATTGGATTTCCCCAAGTGGTTTAGTGGTTCGGTGTTCGGGGAAATCCATTTGAGATTGCGCGGAGTAGATTTTCTCTAAATTCCTAAAGTCCAGAACCAATCTAGAATGTCCATTATCAAAGCTATGTGTCCGCAGATCATCCGGTTCAATATTTTGGTAGTCATCAGTTCGGCATTTTTGAAAATGTGTCGATCAAAAGAAATCAACGAATTCACGAAGCTACGAGAAGAAATTGTTCGGCAATCGGTAGTTCGACAATTTTAAAAATGTGCAGATGAGAAGAAATCATCGAAGTATCGAAGCTACAGGAAGCGATTGTTCGAAAGTCCATAGTTTGGCATTCGGGAGTTAACAAGTTGTGGATGTAAAAACTTCTCAAGC
>ML804193.1:83272-139178 GCA_009831015.1 Picea engelmannii | reverse complement strand
TCCATCAGGATGCACCATTCTTTTATCAAGTCTATCAATGCAAGTGACCAAGAATTTATGAGATGTGGTTTTGAAAACTAGCTGCCCAAAAATGGAGTCTTGCATTTTTAACTTCTATTTTCTTCAAAATTGACAAAAAATTGTGGGTATTCCTCCCACATAGTTTCTTCATGATATCATGTTTCATCTTCAGGACTGTAGCAGGTCCATTGAAACTTTACCAATCCTATGGATTTGTTTTGGAGCACTTGACTTTCCGGTCCAAGATGTGTACTGGTTCCACCCATAAATTCCCTTCATTTTCCACCTAGATCACAACCCAATCATTTATTTGGTTAGGGTCAGACACACATTTCTTTAATAATAATACATGAAATATGTTATGCACTCTTATGGATGTAGGAAATTCTAGCATGTATGCAACTGAACCTATCTTCTCTAATATTTCAAAAGGCCCACAATATCTCACTTCCAACTTTGGGAAACAACCCAATCTTATCGAACTTTTTTTTTCTTGAACTTTTAGGAAAACATGTTCTCCAACCACTTTGAAATATTTAAATATGTTCTTCTATGCATAACTTTTTTGTTTGTCATGGGAAACCTTCAAATTATACCCGATTCTTGTCATCTGTTCTTCAATTTCATTTAACAACTCTGGCCCAATGATAACTTTGTATGTTGGGTTATTCCAACTCACTGGCGTGTTGCATTTCCTTCCATTCAAAACTTCAAATGGGATCATTTTTAATGAGTCTTCATACCCATTATTATAATAAAACTCCACTAAGTGGATATAGTCTTCCTATTTTGATGGTTGGTCCATCACATACATCCTGAGAATGTCTTCAATTATCCTATTGGTCCTATTTGTTTTCCCATCTGGGAAACTTTGTAATAAAATCTACGGTGACCACTTCCCACTTCCATTATGGAATGGGAAATGGTTGTAGTAGTCCCACTGGATTTCAATTCTCTTTCTTGACCTTATGGAACTCTAGACACCGGACTATGTAGCTAGCCACTTCTTTCTTCATTCCTAACCAAAAGTATTGGCTCCTTACAACTATAATGGATTTTTGATATCATAGATTCCCATCATATGAAAAATTGTGCATTTATCTTAGCACAATATTTTTCAACTCCATGGAATTTGACACATACATGTTTCCTTTGTACAAGAGGATTCCATCCTCTTTTAATTCATAATTTTTTATTTTATGTTGTAAATTACCTTGCTGTAAGTTTTCCTTTATTTGTAAATAATGTTGATCTGAATTTGTTGCCTCAATAATTTTGTCTTTTAAATATTTCCTATACATGTTGATGGAACATGCATATAATGAGCTCTTCTGCTGAGTGCATCAACCACATAATTTTCTTTGCCTTTGATATGTTTAATTTTAAAGTCGTACTCACTAAAACATTTCATCCATCTAGTTTTCTATCGAAATAATTTGGCTGACATTTAAAGTTGGCTATCGAAATAATTTTTTCTGACCACAATAATCTGTCCTTAGCTCAAATATCCTCCCCATGAGGTAATGTCTCCACATTTTTAATGCATATACAATGGATGTTAATTCTATATCATGAGTAACATAATTTTTCTCATTCTCTTTTAATTTCTGGAACTCATAGCATACCACATGATATTTTTGATTGAAGATTCCACCAAGCCCTTTCATTGCATGCATCCATGCACACTAGGAAGTATTCATCTGAATCTACAATCTTTAATATGGGCACACTTGTCAAAATGTTTTTCAACTGCTAGAAACTCTCTTCACATTTTGGAGTCCATTCAAATTTCAGTCCCTTATTTTGAAAAGAAGTGATTGGGATTTCAATATTTTAAAATCCTTTTATGAACCTTTGGTAATAACCGACAAGATCCATAAATGATATGACCTTGAACTTTTTCACATTTCTTAGTGCTGACCATCCTTTAATGGCCTCTATATTCTCGAGATCGACTGTTGTCCCATCTTCTGAAATGATATGCCCCAAGTAATGGATCTTATTTTGATAAAATATGCACTTACTTAACTTGGAATACAATTTATGCTCCCTTAAAACCTTTAGCACTATTATTAAATTATTCTCAAGCTTCTCCTCAGACATAGAGTAGATGAGAATATCATATAAGAAAACAATTACAAACTTATCTGGGTACTCCCTGAACACTCCATTCATCAGACACATGAAAATGACTAGGGAATTTGATAGTCCAAACAGAACTTCTATGAATTTTTAATTCCCATACCTTGTTCTGAATGTTGTATTGTTGATATATTCTTCCCTTATGCTCACTTCATGATATTATGATCTCAAGCCAATGTTGGAAAATATACTTGCACCTTTCAACTGGTCAAACAATTCATCAATCTTTGACAAAGGATATTTGTTATTTATAATGACATTATTCAGTTGTCTGAAATCAATACACAACCTTAAGGTCCCATCCTTCTAATTTACAAAAAGAACTAGGGCTCCCCAAGGTGACACACTTGGGCATATATACCCCTTCTTTAAAAGTTCTTTAAGCCGCATCTGCAACTCTTTCAATTCTAGTGTTCCCATTTTATAGGGTATCTTGGACACTGGTGCAACTCCTGGCACCAAATCAATGTCCCTCTTTAGTGGAAATCTCAGGATTTCCTCAAAAAAATATTCAAAAACTATCAAGATTGGATGGTCTTCAAGACTTGTCACTTTATCTATAGTTGCCTCTTCCATGTGAGTTGCAAAAATTTGACATCCCTTCTTGAAGATCTTTTTCAGCTACATGGTTGAAATTTCTCTAACAGTTACAAATTTCATAATGCCTTGAATCTTACCTTGCTATCCTTTGTCATCAAGACAAGTTATTGTCTTGTTGTAATAATCTAGGACAATATGGTGTTTTCAAACTAATCGATGCCAATTAGATAGTCATATGAACCCAAAGGTAAAATGTTCACATCTACCTTTGTGTTGAGTCCATTCATATATATTGGGAAATATTTAACCTACTCATTGATATTTCTCTTAGCCCCTGTGGCTAACTAAAATAACCAAGATTTTTTTATGTTTACTCCTTTACAAGTGAAATATTTCAATAATGTTAAAGTTTGTGTAATTGTGGCTAGCTCTAGAATCAATTAAAATTGCTATAGGTTGATTATTGATCTTTCCTTCCACTTCAATCATGGGGGATTGATATTCTATTTGCTTGTTGTCCAAGGCTGCATAAATCCTTGGCATGCTTCCTCCCATGTATTCCACCGTTTCAACCTCTTGAATTTTGTGGAAAATCGTCATTCTTTCACCTTTGTGAGAGAAGTCCCTATACAAGTGATTTCTCTCACAACCCTAACATTGTACATATTGTTGCCTTGGCCTTTTCGCAAAAGAATCTGTTGTCTTGTGCTCATTTTGGGTTGATTGTACTTGCTAATTAAATTGGGAGTTTTTCTTGAAAAAGGGCGGCTTAAAACATTTATTCCTTTCCATTTCTTACCCTTCATATTGCCATTCCAATTCTTTGGAAGATCGACCTCTGTTTGCTTTGCTGATAGAGATGATTTTCTCTCCTTATGGATTCCTCCAAAGTCTCTAGGTTATCATATTGTATCCTGTTACTGTAGAAAGAGGGTAACCCACTTAGAAACCTTTGGATTTTGACCTTCTCATCCTTTATGAAGTCCACATACTTCAGTAATTCAAGGACTCTCTTTTCATATTCATCCATTGTCATGCTTCCCAACTTGAGTTCAAAGAACGCTTTCATATTCCTTTCAAAGTAATTCTTAGAAAAATATTTCTCTTGAAAATATACTTTGAACTGCCTCCATGGGACTCTCTTCTCATTAATATGCTTGGCTTGCTTAAGCTAATCTCACCACATGAATGTCTTTTCTTGCAAGTGGTAGGTTGAAATTTTGGTTTCTACCCTTGAGGAGTAATCATGCAACTAGAAATATTTCTTCATTTCCAACAACCGGGCCTCGAATTCAGCCTTTTCTCCCTTTGTTTACTCATAATTGAAAGTTGGTGGCTTGATCTTTCAGATTTCACCTTGCGAGATGTATCCCTTAGGCCTTCTCCT
Source organism: Picea engelmannii (assembly GCA_009831015.1). Classification (NCBI taxonomy): domain Eukaryota; kingdom Viridiplantae; phylum Streptophyta; class Pinopsida; order Pinales; family Pinaceae; genus Picea; species Picea engelmannii. Next base: position 135,088 of record ML804193.1, on the reverse strand, counting down.
CTATCTTCTGAAAGGAGACACACTTGGGTTGCTCCTTGACCCTGAATTGGCATGATCCCTCCTAGTGGATTGATTTGGGTAATGATGGCACTTATTCTTACTCCTTGAATTCTTGTCATTCCCACGCTCATCCCTTCTTCTATGGGATTTGGATGCTATCACTTGTCTAGCACTACCACCTTGATTTGTTCCAGAGTCTTTATTAGCTTGCTTCTAGAGCATGTTCAAGCTCTGAATAATCTCTTCTTGAGCCTTTGTTGGGCCCGATATATGATCACTTTATGGTAATTATTATACACTTTTTGATGCATGTACATGTGTGTTTTCCATATTTTAAAGGATCTTTTTGAAGATTTTTATGATAAAATGGTATAATCGGCATAAGGTACGTGTAATTCATGTTTAATGACTAAATCAAGTTTAATTCATCATGTTCTATGATTTCCAAGAGTTAATTCATGTTTTTCTGCGGTTACAGGGAAAAACGCACCATGTTTCCAGTTCCGACACTTGATCCGACACTCGTTCCAGCACTTGTTCCGGTACTTGATCTGACACTCGTTCCAGCACCCAGTATTGCACAAAAATGCAAGGTGAGTTGGCGGTTATGGCATTGGCGGCTAGTGATGGACAAATCGGGCACATGCGTTTTTTTTATCCTTGCCCCCTCTAGCTATTAAGCTCAAGACAACTCAGTTTTAGTTGTCTAAAGAGGGCGATTATTGACTTGCTCCGTTTTGTTAGTTAGGGCATCATTTATTGTAATTTTCCAAAATTAGAAGTGGTTCGACCCTCCTGAGGTCGACCACTTGGGTTGTAAGATTATAAATACTGATAGGATGCTCAACATATTGTTACCCAAGTAGAAGAGCCATTAGATTAGAGACAAATTCATTTTTCTCTGTTTTGGTATTTTACATTGCCAAAATTGTGCCAGAACTGCGTTTTCATGTTTTCATGGTGAATTCGGCCTTCTGAAGTTCGTGATGTGCTTGTAGGAGGTAGCCACGATTTGCTGGGGGCCCCACCAGCAGTCTGGTGACTATGTTTGTGTTATTTTATGCATTTCATAATTTAATTAGTTTGTTGTAATTTTCTATACATACATATTTTGTTAACTAGTTTGTTGTAGCTGAATTGTTTTAATTGTTTTGCAGGTTAGATGATGATATATATTAACATGCAATAATTTTGTAGAGTAGGAAAAGACTTGTAAGTCTTTTTACTAACCCTCATGTGCATTTAGATGTTAAATTATGCTTTCTTTTATAATTTTATAAATAAGTTTAAAATAGAATTTTAATTAGATAGAACAAAGTTTTAATTTGGGTTTCTTTGACAAGGATTGATGGATAGATATAATTAGTTCAAGTTTCTAGTCATAGCTTGTTTTTTTTCCAGTTTATATAGATTTCATTTAATTAGTTGTTGGTTAAATTAGATTGTCAATTTACTTTTTAATATCATGCTTTAAATTTCTATTTTTAATTATTTCTTTATTTTAGTTTGAATGGTTAGAATAGACATAGTGTAGTTTCCTTTCCTAGAATTAAAATGCAATTACATTTCTTAGTTAATGGTTGAATCTAGTTTTTCTTACATAGTATAGATATAGAATGATGATCTCGTTATGTTGTTGATGGTTTATACATGATACAGGGTATTTAAACATTGTTCTTGTCATGGCTAAATTCTCGTTGGATTGTTTGATACATACCTTTCATTTTTCCATTGAGATTAGTGTTGAGTTTATACCGTTGGAATTGTCTTTTGTTGTCAAATGTCATTGAGATATCATCCGTCACCACCAAAGGCATTCACACAACCACCAACACTACATTTGAGTGTTTCATAGATTAAAGATAGTTTCTTGTTTTTATAAGTTAAGAATTAGTTGGTAGCCTTTCTTGCTTTCAATAGAATAGATTTACTTTCATGCATTGCATTGGGCATTTAAATTTCCTTTCACGCAAGAGAAATAGTTTTGCATTAGGCATTTAGTCCACTTGCCTCTTAGGCTAGGTAGTTGTTGAATGAGAAGTCTTTGCTTACTTTCCTATTTGCTTTAGTTGTTTTTGTTTACTTTCTCTTTTGTTTTAGTAGGTTAGTTAGGTGTCTTTGCTTACTTGTCTATTTTCTTTAATAGGTTAGATAAGTGCTTTTGCTTACTTGCTTATTTAATTTCTTTCATAGGGTAGTTGCTCATTGAATGTAGGTTGGAAACTTAAAGAAGTTTGCTTTTGTCATTTTCTTAGTATGCTTAGTAGTTTACCTTTGCTTATTGTCATGAACTAGTTTTCTTTGAATAGGGTTTTTACTTGCTTTCTTAGGAACTATCCATCAGTGCTTGGCCCAAAAGTGATTAGGTTACCTAGTTCCAAGTTCTTAGTAGGGTTTTCTCATTAGATAGGTTTGTTTGAATAGATTAGTCTTAGATAGCTGCTTTCATTATTTATATTATACTCCTACCAACCTTTTACCTTTGGCATATATTTTTCTACAACTCTAAGTTTACTTACCCCGGGTTGACAATTTAATTGAGAGTATTTTAGTGTCTTTTTAGTACATATAAAACACCTAACATTTTGGCGTCGTTGCCGAGGAGTTGTCTTAAGGTAAGAAGTAATTAGGAATTAGATCATCCTTAGACCTTATCATTAGTTTGGTGGCGGGGGAACTTTAAGACGAGAGGTAAGAACCTACGCATCTGCTATAACAGGTTCCCCCAAACCCAATAGTAGTTTTTTTTTTTTTTTTATTGCTTTCATNATTTTTTTTTTTTTTTTTTCTTTCTTTCATGAATAGGCCTAGAGACCCACAAGGTAGACACATTAAATCAAAATCAGACCTTTCAACCAAGGTTCCTTCCGATCTCTTTGGGGGAAGGAATGTTCCGCTTATAAAATCCACAGACCGATACCGAAAAACAGGAGCTAGCTCAACCCAAAGAGTTAAAGAAGTCTCTAAAGAGACTAAAACAAGGAGCACTATAGAACAAGAAATTGAGGCATCAGTAATAGTGGGACAGGAGGCAAGACCACTCAAGCCTTCCGCAGAACCAAACAATACAACCTTTGCTTTTACCACCATCAGGAGATCCTAACTTTGTGGACATCATCTTTGTGTGAACCAAGTTTTATCAAATGACAAGATGAATTCGAAGATGACCATTAGTTTGGAAGAACTCTCTCAAATCCTAGAAATAGTTGGGATCTCTTCTTCTCAGGAAGAACACATCTTGACAATAGCCAAGAACTTGTCTCCCTCTCCAAAAATATTAGAAGAATCAAGGTCCTATGAGCTACAAAATGATTTTCCTTTCCAAAATGCAAAGGAAGCTGAAAAATTATGGACTACATCCAGTGGAGAGCAAGCATTAAGACTTGAGATTGATGAGTTCTCAACATCCATCTCAGCAGATCCTTTATGTACTTCAGAAATCAATCATCTAGAAGAAGAGGATCTGAATAACATGTTGAAGGAGAGCATAGAAATAACTGTTGATAAACATCAAGATTACATTGAAATTTGGTTTCAAGAGGCCATTAGGCCACAATACTATTCTCTTCTTCAACGCCTTCTGATGCCAAAACAAGTAGGTTGCTTGGTTCTTCATATCCAGGTAATCACTGCGGTAACTTTTTCATATATGGATATGAGTATGCTTATTATCTTGTTCCACACATGGTTACATTGGAAGAGTTCTTACACTTGAATAAAGATTTTCCCTTTCTTTTTAGGTAGGGTAGGATAGTAAATAAAAGCTGCATGTTGTCAGTTTAGCTTAGAATCTAATGTAGCCTCATTTTACATTTTATTTTAATAAAATAACTATGAGATACATGTTCCAGTGACTTGATCTCATTTGTCTTATTAGTTTTTGATATTTTAGAGTATGTTTTTTTCTAGAGACTTCTGCAGGTATTTATTTCACCAGGAATAGATAGTTTCAAGGAAATATAAAAGAAGGATTCTTCTTCGAAACATTGTTTTACTTGAACCTTGTTGTCTGCTAAGCATCAAATGAATAATGACTTGTTGTAATTAGCCACATTTTTGCAAATATGTTCATCTTCTTGTTCTTAAGGTATTCTAAAAAGCAGTTTCTCTTGAAAATCTTCACCACTATATAAGGAAGTGATACCGTAACCATCAAGCTTAGAGGTCTCTCGTACAATTTTTCCAAGAAACCTGAGTAAGTGAGTAAAGTATCTTTATTAAAGAGTAACAAGGAGGTCTGATTAGCGGTTAGTCATGGAAACATCACAATAAATTACAAAAGAATAAAGTGAGTTGAGCCTAGAGATACCTTTCTGTTCTTTCTCAATGGTACCATCCACTACACACTAAATAGCTTGATTATATCATATATTTAGATAGGCCACGCCCGCTTAAGTACCCATTACATCAGGACAATCACTAAGGAATATATATAACAAAAAGCCATCCTCTAACATAAATACCATCCCAATAAAAAGAAAAAAAAAGTTGTTTTCAGAGCTGTCCCCCCACCTTCTTGCATAAAACAATCCTATACTAAAATCTTAAAAGATGGAGGGCCAATCTCTAAGGGTGTAAGAGGCTAACCCGTCGGGATACTGAACAGGTCTGCTGGCAGTGGATACCGTCCTGTGGTATCACTAGGTAAACCTGCCAGAGTACTGAACATGCTTGCTGGCAGCGGGGCATTCTACCCAGCGAGGATGGTAATCCGACAAAAAAAAAGAGTATAAATAATAAATTTAAACCTGTTCTGATGTACGACATTACTTGTAGACAAAGATGACATGGAGTATGTATGGTTAAGCTAAGGTTAATGAACTCCATAAACTTGCCATTGGGAACTAACTCTGAGACTATCTTGAAACTCTCTTGCCTACCTATTCTTATCTATATATAGGATCTCTTATCCTATAGGTGGGGCCATCTTCTAACCATCTCGTCAGACCAATTTGTGAAATTTATCTTTACACTTTACAAATTGTAAATCTTCGGCTATGGGGAGAACTGACTGGTTTCCTATATTTTTGATTGTGAGGTGTCATAATACTTAGGTGTGGGGGAGGGGTTCATGAGTTTACAAATGATAACATTGTCTAGAAGAATTAAATCTTTGTAAAAATTCATGTATTGTTTTCATGATACAGGTTATTACATCAAAAATCATTTCATTTTTGAAGTGCTAAACTCTTGTGTGCTATAAATTGTTGTATATGTCCTTAACATGCCACTTTTTTGGTTTAAATTTGTTATAGGATGTTCATTGTAGGCTTGACATTACATTACTCTTAGCCTGCCTCCGCTCCTATTCACTGTATTCGTGGCCTCTGAGGAATCAATTGCCTCAGCCACAAAGCTCCCAAGAGTCGGAGACCACCAGTTGCCAAAAGCAATCTATAACATGGTTTTCAAAACCGAATTTCAGAACATCTCTGGAGCTAAGGGATACTCCCAAGAGTGGATAAAAGAGGAGCTAATCAACCCTCTCATATTCATCACCGGATTGATTACATGTGAAGGTAGATATTCCGTCTTTAAAGCCTATCAATTTCGATTATGAGCTCACTTTCAGTTCAATCAGCCATTGTAACTTTTCCTTTTACTTCTTGAAGAGTCTTGAGACAAGTGAGGAAGGCTATAACCAATCCCCAAGAAGCCTATTACTAATTCATGGCACGAGGATGTGCCATATCTTCGGTTTGGGGGGAGTTTCCTGAGCTTATGAAAAGAGGGTCAGTTGTTTGAATTGTTACATATTGATGATAGGAAATAAAAATTATCCTATTCACCATGCCTACCAGTACAAACCAAAGCTTTTGTTAGTATCTGTCAGTCACCGATGATCAAATTTACTCTTCATGTGATTGATAGGGTTATTAGGTCAAATTGTTATATTTTCAAAATAAAATTCTCAAATACAATTTGACATATCTTGGCTATAAAATTTCCATTAGTGTGTCTAGGTGTCATTACTACTCCCTCCACTCATCCAAGGTCATAACTTTTCATCATGGTCATGTCATCATTCCTTGTCATAAATTTTCCAATGATTGTCTTGGTCAAAGTTCTACTTCAAAATTTGTTTTTGAATTAAGGAAGATGAATTTGAAAAAAATGAAAGAGGTTTTTGTCAATAATAGACCAAGAAACAAAAACCTCCTTTATTTTATGCATAAGTGTTATTATTTGAGAAAAATCCCCCAAATACATTCGCTATAGGAGGGTTTCTGCACATTTGGACAACTTGACTTCCAAACAGTTTTTCAGAGGTTTGGAGAAGGAATATGCAGTGCTTGTTGGTTCCATTGTGTAGAATACATCATAAAATTTTCACCCATACCACTTTCATTCCAAAAATCCTCTGGGAAGGCCTCCTAAATCCCTATCAAAGACCATGTTGTGCTTCTACAAGTTTTGAGTAACCAACTTCAAGCTAATATTCTGAACAAATGGGAAAGTAATTTTGAAATATGGAAGAGTTTTTTATTTATAACATGCCAAAACAAAATAACCTCTCTCATTTTTTGAATATACTTTATGGTTTGGGATATATTCTATCATCTTAGGGGCCCATGCTTTCAGAAAATAAAATACTCTGTTTTTCCTGTTTTAGTCATATTTTCTTTTTATGTTTTTCTAACAACTGAAAGTGCATTTTTGAAAACCAAGAAACGTTTTTATCAAGGAAATATTAAAAAACAATAAATCTCTCAATTTTTAAATATAAGTTATGGTTTTGGATATATTCAATTCTCTTAGAGGCCTAGTTTTTCAGAAAATAAAACACTATGTTTTTCTTGTTTTAGTCATATTTTTGTTTTGTGTTTTTCTAATAACTGAAAGTGAATTTTTGAAAACCAAGAGAGGTTTTTGTCAAGGAAATATGCAAAAACAAAAACCTCTCTCAGTGTTTACACAGGTTTTACTGTTTTGTAGTTACAAGTGTCACTTTGATACTTATTTTTCACAAGTTCACCAGGCCAGAATTGTTGCGCTTACGGGAAGTCACTTTTGGAACTAATTTTTGCAGAGGTCAAATTGTTGTTTTACATGGTTTAAAGGATCAAGGGTATAATATACATCTCAAATATTTCTCTCATGTCATTAGCAGCCTCCAAAAACTCAAAACCCTCCAGTTCAAACTTAGATAGCATGAAACACTGAGTTGTCATTTACGCCATGATAACGTTGTCTTACAACCCAAGATGAATTCTCTACAGCATTAGGTTGATGATATTGATGCCACCAATAATAGTCCCTGGATACAATTGAAACACCACAAAAATCCTAAGTCAAAATCCCCCAGGAGAGGGAGAAGCTTCTAAAGCTAATCCACCCCCTCTTTCACAAATTTAGTCATAAAAGACAATTTATTTTTGTTTGCAGTGGGACCTACAAAATCTTAGGTGTGGGGCTAATGTTGGGCCTAAGATATGATCACTTTATGGTAATTATTATATACTTTTTGATGCATGTACATGTGTGTTTGCCATATTTTAAAGGAGCTTTTTGAAGAATTTTATGATAAAATGGTATAATCGACATAAGGTATGTGTAATTCATGTTTAATGTCTAAATCAAGTTTAATTCATCATGTTCTATGATTTCCAAGAGTTAATTCATGTTTTTCTGTTGTTACAGGGCAAAACGCACCATGTTTCTAGTTCCAGCACTTGATCCGACACTCGTTCCAGCACCCAGTATTGCACAAAAACACAAGGCGAGTTGGCGATTATGGAATTAGTGGCCAGTGATGGACAAATCAGGCACGTTTTTTTTTTATCCTTGCCCCCTCCAACTACTAAGCTCAAGACAACTCAGTTTCAGTTGTCTAAAGAGGGCAATTATTGGCTTGCTCTGTTTTGTTAGTTAGGGCATCATTTATTCTAATTTGCCGAAATTAGAGGTGGATCGACCCTCCTGAGGTTGACCACTTAAGTTGTAAGCTTATAAATACTGATAGGATAATCAACAGATTGTTACCCAAGTAGAAGAGCTATTAGATTAGAGACAAATTCATTTTTCTCTGTTTTGGTATTTTACATTGCCAAAATTGTGCCAGAACCGCGTTTTCATGTTTTCATGGTGAATTCGGCCTGCTGAAGTTTGTGGTGTGCTTGTAGGAAGTAGCCAGGACTTGATGGAGGGCCCACCAACAGTCTGGTGACTATGTTTGTGTTCTTTTATGCATTTCATAATTTAACTAGTTTGCTGTAATTTTCTATACATACATATTTTGTTAACTAGTTTGTTGTAGCTTAATTGTTTTAATTGTTTTGCAGGTTAGATGATGATATATATTAACATGCAGTGATTTTGTAGAGTAGGAAAAGACTTGCAAGTCTGTTTACTAACCCTCATGTGCATTTAGATGTTAAACTATGCTTTCTTTTATAATTTTATAAATAAGTTTAAAATAGAACTTTAATTAGATAGAACAGAGTTTTAATTTGGGTTTCTTTGACAAGGATTGATGGATAGATAGAATTAGTTCCAATTTCTAGTCATAGCTTGCTTCAGTTTATATATATTTCATTTAATTAGTTGTTGGTTAAATTGGATTGTCAATTTACTTTTTAATATCATGCTTTAAATTTATATTTTTAATTATTTCTTTATTTTAGTTTGAATGGTTAGAATAGACATAGTGTAGTTTCCTTTCACGCAATTTCCTTTCCTAGAATTAAAATGCAATTACATTTCTTAGTTAATGGCTGAATCTAGTTTTTCTTACATAGTATAGATATAGAATGATGATCTCGTTATGTTGTTGATGGTTTATACATGATGCAGGGTATTTAAACATTGTTCTTGTCATGGCTAAATTCTCGTTGGATTGTTTGATACATACCTTTCATTTTGCCATTGAGATTAGTGTTGGGTTTATACCATTGGAATTGTCCTTTGTTGTCAAATGTCATCGAGATATCATCCGTCACCACCGAAGGCATTCACACAACCACCAACATTACATTTGAGTGTTTCATAGATTAAAGATAGTTTCTTGTTTTTATAAGTTAAGAATTAGTTGGTAGCCTTTCTTGCTTTCAATAGAATAGATTTCATTTCATGCATTGCATTGAGCATTTAAATTTCCTTTCACGCAAGAGAAATAGTTTTGCATCAGGCATTCAGTCCATTTGCCTCTTAGGCTAGGTAGTTGTTCAATGAGAATTATTTGCTTACTTGCCTATTTTCTTTAGTTGTTTTTGCTTACTTGCTCTTTTGTTTTAGTAGGTTAGTTAGGTGTCTTGTTTACTTGTCTATTTGATTTAGTAGGTTAGATAGGTGCTTTTGCTTACTTTCTTATTTAATTTCTTTCATAGGGTAGTTGCTCATTGAATGTAGGTTGGCAAGTTAAAGATGTTTGCTTTTGTCATTTGCTTAGTATGCTTAGTAGTTTACCTTTTTTTATTGTCATGAACTAGTTTCCTTTGAATAAATCTTTTACTTGCTTTCTTAGGAACTATTCATTAGTCATTGGCCCAAAAGTGCTTAGGTTACCTAGTTCCAAGTTGATTAGTAGGTTTTGCTCATTAGATATGTTTGTTTGAATAGATTAGTCTTAGATAGCTGCTTTCATTAGTTAGATTATACTCCTACCAACGTTTTACCTTTGGCATATATTTTGCAACAACTCTAAGTTGACTTACCCCGGGTTGACAATTTAATTGAGGGTATTTTAGTGTTTTTTTAGTACATATAAAACACCTAACAACCTTCATAATATTCTCATTATCATCCCTATAACTCTTCACTTCTATTTGTAGGCTCCTCATAGTTACATGCCCCTTGCTATCTCTTCTTCCATTGGACTCGGTCTCAACATTCCCCATGCTGACATGCAAACCCATGAATTCCCCCTCATGACTGTAGGACCCCTGGGCATTTCCCATTGTTGTAGTTATCATATAGGAACCAAACTGCTTTTATGAACCTCTAATTCTCCAGAAAATGTGTATGAAAATAAAATTTTGTTAGACAAAAATATATACACACACAATTTTGGAAAATAATGCATAAATTTTTCTGCTCTTTAATTCCACCGATCATCTTATTTTGAGTTGAATGAAAAATTTCCTGCTCAAATTAATTTTATGGGATAATAGATGGATTCTCCTCTTCAATACCTTTCCATCGAAAACTCATTTTCTCAATTCTAAGTTCTGAGAAAAAAGTTATGGTCTTTAGAAGTTTTAAACATTTTCCATATTTAACCCTGTAAACTACAAGTGCCCTCTTTCTCTCCCAACACATTTATAGATACCCATAATTCAAATATGACTCCATGGTAGACCTCTAGAGTACACGATATTTTCATAAACTACTCTTGGGCCCCAAAATAACTCTTGAGCAAAGAATTATGCCCTCTAAAAGAAATCTGGTACTGAATTTTACCCTTGATTGTTTAGGCTGCAACTTCTTCATACAAGGCTTGTTTTGCACTCAAAATATCTCATTGGAAATCTCTCCTTGAGCTCTTTCATTTTATAAGTAGAAAATATGTGTACTATAAGTACATAGTTTAATGAAATTTGATTTTCTAAAAACAACATTCAGGCCCTCACAAATGCCCTGGAAGATGAAGACCTTCAAAAATTGGAATTTTCATGGAAAAATTATTAATTTATTGTTGTAACAACGTTTTAATTCGAATCCGAAACCTATTGGAATCATCTTATTTTTTGGTTCTTCTCATCGAAACAAATAACTCCCCCCCTCTCGTAGATCCTTCTGAAATCTAGAATCTAAACACTATCAAACTCCTCTCATATGAAAACTTCCATCGAAAATGAGGTTTTCCTTGTTCATTGACCTTTCCAAACTTCTAACTCTAATAGCCTATCAAGATCACTCTGTCATACTCACCCATTGGAAACCTTCTCCTTGAATGAACCTTTATAATCCTTCTTCCAAATACTATCGGGAACCAACCCTTCCAAAGACATCAGAAACACTCCTTTCTAAAACCATAAAAACCATTCTCCCAAGAACCTACACCTGACTGCTACATGGCACTCTTTGATTCACCAACCCTTTATGACATGTACTCTCACATGGCACGTTGATGTGGAAACTAAGTTGGAATTCTCTTCCACCCTTGTCCCTTCCAAGACAACATGCTCATTCGATAGATCAGATGGTCAACAATCGTGTCGATCAACGACCATGATCATCTCAGGTTTCCAAGGTGTGCACATATTACCTCGGTCAATATGAATTCATCGAAAAGTGAAATTACCCTTGATATTCCCAAACAGACCTTTTCGAAGCCACCTTTCTAAGAAATATAACAATTGAGATTGCGCACGTCCGACGGTCCAGATCTTCATGGACGATCAGAAAATCCCAACCTTTAACTTGGTTAGTTGAACTTATTTGGACGCCAAAACACGCCCAACCTTTCGAACCAATTCCAAGAAAAAATCTCTGCTAGATATGACAACCAAGGAAACTACCAATCAACACATATTGTTATTTTGAGTTCATTCCATTAGCCTCAACCTCATTCCTATCTCCAATACCTTTCTGAAACCTTCTTCCTCAAGCACTATCTAGAATGCCTTGTTTGGGCCATCTGCAATTGAATCTCAACTGTGGATCTTCATGGTCGAATTTAATCTGGGTTGTCAATTAATAAACTTCATGGTCACCATGAAACACATATAATTTCAACTCTCCAAGCCAAAATTGACTTTGCAACTTGCAACTTGATGCCATAAACTTTCTTCTTGCCTACTCTAGAGCACTTAAACTCGAAATCTGCTCATAATTTGGGAATTTCACTCCGGTTCACCATTTCCCCCCAAATTCATTGCAAGATGAAATATGCAACCACAAATTTGTTCAATTCATGCTGGATCCTAGCCCATACAAGCTCAATGTTGAACCTTGAGCTCTGATACCAATCTGTAAGGTCCCCCAGCTTAACCAAGGAACATTACTACGCATAAATACACATAAAATCAAAATTGTCTTCTACTAAATAATTCTTGTAGCTTACCAGCTACAATTTGTATACATTTAATTAAATTATGATACCCATAATGAAATTCATATACATCATTCTTAATGAACATGAATGCAACTATTGAAATCATTTACAACAACAAATAAACCATTCACATACATAGAGTAAAGCAAATTAATTAAACTCATGGAATAACTATGAAAAATAGATAAACACTCATATTTTTAAAACGTTTGTGAAACCAACAACTTGGGAAGGAAGTTCCACCCAACCATAGAATTGTTGTTCCAAATATCAACAAAAATTCACCCCCGAGTTGGGGAAAGGAATCCAGAATAAAAGGGTGCCTCTAACAGTCCACTCACAACTCGATATCATATAACCCATTGGTATTCTCCTACAACTATTCCAAATTTCCTCCAAATCTTTTTCTCTTGACCTGACCAACCTAAGGAATGTACCCCTTCACTGCTCTTAGTCCATCATGTGTCCCATTCATTTATCAGGGTCTCTCTGGCACAGGTAACTAAGAATATCTTTGTTGACAACTCAAGGGAAATGATTTCCAGAAAAACCATGAGAAAAAAACAACAACCACTTATCATTATAGTGCAACTCACTCAGGAGTTCATTCTTTAGGCCTGATAAACTAGCTATTCAATCTTCAACTCCAAAATGCTCCATAAACATTCCAACATGTTCCATAGTTTTCCCAACATTCTTGCTTCATCTCCCAAGCTCTTCTCCCCTCTTCTCTACTCATCCCCATGATTCCATCCCCATTCTTCCAATAACTATGGGATGTGAATTCTACACTCATCCTCTTACATGAGTTTAATGATTGGGCTCTTATACACTCAAACAAAAAATAGAAGGTTGTCCCCAAATGATAATAAAATTCAGAAAAGTGGATTTGAATTAATACCCATAGTTAATTTTCCCCTTGGACCCCTTTTAGACACTCACTAGGTATTCCCCCTTTTCTTGTAGATTAATTATCCCCCATATCTGTCCATATCCCCAACAACTGGTATCACATTATATATTTATTAAAATTCAGAAAATACATTTAGCATATTGCATTGCTTGGCCATAGCCACATTCATATCTACATTATGCATTAATTAAAATGGGGATTATAGTGGGGATGTTACATCCCCCCTCTTCTACAACTATGCATCGTCCTCGATGCAAAACACCATGCCAAAATACATATACAAATTTACATCACAATACATAGAAAGTAAAACAAAATTATGCAATATTTACCCTCCAACAATAGTCCCAACCATAATCTCCCATCGTTCTCAAGCTATTGACCCAAGGAATGCGCCCCCTTCACTGCCTTCAGTCCATCGAGCTACACCATTATTTTATCAAGGCTATCAGTGCAAGTGACCAAGAATTTTTCAAATGTGATTCCCAAAACTAGTCGCCCAAAAATGGAGTCTTGCATTTTTAGCTTCTATTTTCTTCAAAATTGACAACAATTTGTGAGTATTCCTCCCACATAGTTTCTTCATACTCCCACATTGCATATTCAAGAATGCAGTAGGTCCATTGAACCTTTACCAACTCTATGTCTTTGTTTCAGAGCACTTTATCTTTCTGGTCCAAGATGTGTACTCGTTCCACCTAGAAATCCCCTTCGTTTTCCACCTGAATCATAGTCCAATCAATTATGTGGTTAGGGTCAGGCACATATTTCTTTAATAATCATACATGATATACATTATGCACACTTATGGATATAGGAAATGTTAGCATGTATGAAAATGTGCCTAACTTTTCTAATATTTCAAAAGGCTCACAATATCTCGCTATCAAATTTGGGCAACAACCCAATCTTATCGAACTTATTTTTTATTTCACTTTTAGGAAAACATGTTATCCCACTTTAAAATCTCAAAAAATCTGCTATTGTCAGCATAAATTTTCTTCCTGTCTTGGGAACCCTTCAAATTATGTTTGATCCTTGTCATATGTTCTTCCATTTCCTTCAACAACTCTGGCCCAATGATAGCTCTGTCTACTCGGTTATCCCAACTCACTAGTGTGTTACATTTCCTACCATACAAAGTTTAAAATGGGATCATTTTTAATGATACTTGATACCCATTATTATAAGCAAACTCCACTAAGTGGATATAGTCTTCTTATTTTGATGGTTCATCCATCACATACATCCAGAGCATGTCTTCAATTATCCTATTGGTTCTCTTTGTTTTCCCATATGACTCTCGGTGATATGTTGTACTAAGGTTCATATTTGTCCCAAAGCCTTTGAACAAACCTTGTCATAATTTGGATGTAAACTTGGAATCTTTGTATGAAACTATTTTGTTAGGCACTCCATGTAGCCTGACAACTTGCTTCATGTAGATCTCTGCAATGTTTGTTTCCTTTTGGGTTGTCTTCAAAGGAATAAAATGTGCCGCCTTAGTCAATTTGTCCACCCCCACCATGATGGAGTCATGTTGCTTCATTGTTCTAGGAACCTTTGTAATAAAAACTATGGTGACCACTTCCCACTTCCATTTTGGAATGGACAATGGATATAGCAACCCTACTGGATGTATGTGCTTCATCTTTACCTTTTTGCAGTGTAGATACAGGGCTATGTGGCTAGCCACTTATTTCTTCATTCTCGGCCAAAAGTATTGGCTTCTTAAAGTTGTAATGGATTTTTGATATCCTGGGTGCCTAGCATATGGTGCATTTTTCATTTCTCTTAGCATGATATTTTTCATCTCCATGGAATTTGGCACATACACCTTTCTTTTGTACAAGAGGATTCCATCCTCTTTTAATTCATAATTTTTTAATTTTTTCTGTAAATTACATTGCTGTAAGTTTTCCTTTATTTGTAAATAACGTTGATCTGAATTTGTTGTCTCAAGATTTTTTTCTTTTAAATATGTCTTGTACATGATGATGGCTGAAACATACATACGATGATCTCTTCTATTGAGTGCATCAACCACCTAATTTTCTTTTCCTTTGATATGTTTAATTTCAAAGTCATACTAGTTTTCCTGGCATTTAAAGTTGATTGTCCAAATAAATGTTTCATACCATAATGGTCTATACTTAGCTCAAATCTACTCCCCATGAGGTAATGTATCCACATTTTTAATGCATGTATAATGAATTCTAATTCTAGATCGCGAATAACATAATTTTTCATTCTGTTTTAATTTCTAGGACTCATATCATACCACATGATATTTTTGACCGAGGAATCCACCAAACCATCCCTTGCATGTATCCATATACACTACTGTAATGGATTTTTTATATCTTGGGTGCCTAGCATATGGCACAATTTTCATTTCTCTTAGCATGATATTTTTCATCTCCATGCAATTTGGCACATACACCTTTCTTTTGTACAAGAGGATTCCATCCTCTTTTAATTTTTATTTTTTATTTTTTTTTGTGTAAATTACCTTGCTGCAAGTTTTCCTTTATTTGTAAATAATGTTGATTTGAATTTGTTGCCTCGATATTTTTTTCTTTTAAATATGTCTTGTACATGCTAATGGCTGAAACATACATTTCACGATCTCTTCTATTGAGTGCATCAATCACCTGATTTTGTTTTCCTTTAATATGTTTAATTTCAAAGTCATACCAATTTTCCTGGCATTTAAAGTTGGTTGTCCAAATAATGTTTCATACCATAATGGTCTATACTTAGCTCAAATCTACTCCCCATGAGGTAATGTATCCACATTTTTAATGCATGTATAATGAATGCTAATTCTAGATCATGAATAACATAATTTTTCATTCTCTTTTAATTTCTAGGACTCATATCATACCACATGTTGTCACAAGAGTTGGTTCTAGGCTATAACAGAGCCAAGCCTTAGCACATTTTAAATGAAAAAAATAAGTTAGCATTCATAAATTGATCTGGGTTGCGTGCAAGTAAATTCTGAGATAACCACGAACCACTTTTGATAAGAAGCTGCCCATCCCAACCCGAGAGGGATCTCTCGAATATATGTCATGATAGGGTATTCAATAAGCTTAACAATTGGTAGATCTGTGGGTAACATAAAGTTTTGAGGTTTTTAGGGTTGGACCGGAAATTAGTCCATTGGGCATGGAGTCAAATGATCAAAGAAGTAATAAGAGTGTTTTGGCAATGGAAATCCATGGAGCAGAGGCGAGATAGAAGTTGATTACAAAGGGAAGGATTTATAAAAAGTATGGCAACAGAATAAAGAGAAAACATATCAAAATGCAAGGAGTACTTAGCAATGAGTGAATTTCAAGCATAAATCAGTGGAAAGAGATAGTTGGTACAAAGCATCTAGCAAAGGATGAATTTTGAACCTTCAGATCTCTGCAAGAAATAACCTATAACCTGTCCTACAATAGAGCATCTAACAAACGAATGAATTCCATTACAAACACATGTTACAAATCAGGAAGAAAAAGTGAATGGAATAGTATGAAAACTGAGCAATATACAAACCCTGTAACCAACATCACAAGAATCTCTGTTGTAGATCGAAAATGACTCTGCACTCTTATATTAAACATGAAAGAAAAATATTACAATCCCAGGAGTACTACTCCCCCTCCTCCTTCCTTTATTTTACAAATATGCCTCATATATTTATTGAGGTCGAAATCCTCTCTAATCTAAAAGATAACAACAGTTACAACCAATTCTTGAAACTTTCTGCCATAGAAAATGGGCCAAACTGTTGAAAACTGGGGCTGCGGTTATGGCTCTGTATCTATCGAATCGTGACATCTATGTATAAATTGAAAGAGGATTTTGTGCATCTGTTTATTCTGAGAAAAAACCTCTATCGGTTCCCTGAGATCCATTTTCATTTGCCCCAAATATGCATTTAACAAACATGTGTCAAAACAGGAAAATATGAAATCCGAAAATTAGGGCTCAGAGATGGATTTGATTCTCCAAATATGTGACACCTGTAGGAAAACTGAGAGAGTCTAATGATCTCTAATATGTCAGGCACACAATCCTCCAACCATTTCTCAAAACGATACTCCAGTCACTCAGAATTATCATTTGAAAATGATGGCTCAACACAGTAAAAAATGCCACATTTCTGAAAACGAACCTCATCTTTCGGGGGAATTTTGATTGCCTTTACAAGATCCAAATGAAATTATGAAGACACCAATGGAAATCTTAGGATTTTTGTATGTCGATCGACTATTCAAACACGAATAACAAACTCTCCATGGCTGAGAAAATTTCATTTTTCTAAAGCAGTTTTGCATATGACCGGGGTCCCGATTTTGGGTTTTGGGGTTTTGGGTATCATGTCTTCAAGAGTTATGACATGCAAGGAATCCCAAATCACAATGGGATTAATTAGAAAATAATCATTTGTCTTAATCTCTTAATTAATCATGATCAGGAATTAATCTTTAACCTTTCGTAGATTTAAGTGTCGGGACTTCGATAATGCTTGACGCGAGAAATCCCGAATCGTGAAATTGTGATGAGATTTATTAACGTTAATCTTTATTAATAGTTAATTAACCCGGCTTATCCTTTAATACTTTAGTGAATTCGGGGATTGGGGCTATAGTTATTTAAATATCTACGTCGTCCAAATCCCTGATGGCCAAAAATCCCGAACTCGTGAGTTTTTTCTCCATGTGGCTTAATGCTTGGTGTATGCGGTCGTTCCACTGCCAATGCTTCCATTCATTCTCCTTGTGAATAAATTCTCGAACATATGGTACATTTCTTTGATTCTCACATGAACCCTGTCTTTGGATTTTTCGTGAGTTGGCTTGTGACTGTTATACTGTTGTGGCATTTGGAGCTGATTTCAACATTATTTGACTGAAGATGACAGGTAGAGAACATTCAATGATGTTCATGACAAACAAAGGGCCTTTTTCTCTCATCTACACTTTCGGTAGTTAAACACTATATTTTTTTTCTCTCCTAAGTTATCAAAAGCCAAAATTTCAATATTTGTTACAACAAAGGCTCCATCTAGGGATGGTGCTTTCCTGCAAAGCGCCAAGAACAATAGACCACGTGCCTTCATCCATTGGGCGACCTGAGATCATCCTTATCAAACGGTGAACCCTGTCACTTTGCTTGCACCTTTCCGAAACAAAAAAACGCTTATGAATTCATTGGGCTATGGAGTCGTAATGCTTTAAAACAAAACCATATTGGATTCCAAACCAAACCGAAAACATACTGAAAACCACTGTTGTACTCTAGTGATCAAAGTCAATCTTATTTATATACATCACCTACTCTAACTGATATGACTGCTTTGTTCAAGTATAGGAAAAATTCCAAATCAACCAAGCGAGTATATGACTAACAAATTTAATTATACTTCTATCTTTGAGCAAAAGGATGACAAGAGCAGCGACAAATTTCAAAACATGCCCCGGGAGCAGGTACTTACAGTTTTTAAATTCAGACTTCAAGAAGTCGGAAATAAAAAATTCAATCCCCCATTTTGACTCCATATAAACTGCTACTGGATCATAAAAGTCACATAGAAATACATCATTTTGTTATTGTTCCAACTGACTGAAATGTTGTTGCTTGCTTCCTTTACTGATCTAAATGTTAAATGTGGGATGATCAATATTTGTTGAGGAAACATGCATGATCAACTGCTGATCTGAACTCGTCTGCTCTCTTTCATCATATCACTGTAATCTGAATTCATCACTATGATATGTTGGCCTATTACAACTGACAATTTTTAAGAGAGAAGAAGAGATATGTTCTTCATTTCCTACACTACTATCTTGATAATGATCAAATAAAAACCGAGTCTAAAAATATGCATCATGAAAAAATTTCTGATCACCCTCTCCAACAATGATATCTTTAGAGGATGTATCAAAGTTAAAAGGATCTTAATTGGACTCTTGAACAACAGATTCATATCTATTTTCAACCATAGCATTCATATTTTTCTGATCATCTCTTAGTTGATAAATAGGATTTGATGAAATTTCATTAGACAACAAATCTTTAAAATCCTCTTCATCATCACTATATTTATCGAATACTAGAAAATCAAAATAAAATCCTGAAGGTTCCTGCATTGAAAAATCAACAATTTGATCTTGAAACAAATTTCGAAAAATATCATTGTCTTCATCATTAGCAGCCTTTACATCAAAATCTAAATCATTCTCGAACACCAAACATTCTTCAGGATGGTTAAACATGACAGCCACCTCTTTTTCATGAAACAAAACAGAGTCTACAATATCTTCAAGACTGTGTGGATGTTGCAGATCTATGTAAGCAGGGGTTGCAATATGACTATTCAAGAGCAGATATATCTCTTCTTTTGTTAAAGGAGGAGGTGGTCTATGCAATTTCTGGATCAAACAACTATTGTTTTCTTTCTCTTCTGCAGGTTGACCATGATGTTGAATATCTTCTTCTTGAATGTGATCACAAGAGCTATCATATCCTATTTTTTTATCAGCCAACTCTTCTTCATACTGATTATCTTCATCGACTTGAGAATTTTTTTATATTCCTTCATCCTCTTCAAGAAGATGTGTTTGATCTATTTGTCTTATGAATTTTATATTACAACAATCTTCAAAAAGTATTTCAGCTGAATAGATTCTTTTACAATGCTGATGAAAAAGTATGTGAAAATATTTCAATGAAGGAATACTGGAATGAGGTAAATATTTATACCAGAGTCTAGCATCTCTTTCCAAAAAAAACATAAACAGTTTCATGAGGACATCTTCATGATGTATGTTTGATTCATCCATGAGATTGTGGAATTCAAACAAGTGTTGAGTGGGATTGTCGTCCGCATATTCTCCAAATTTAGGAAGAACATCTTCCAAAACTTTAATGTCTGGAATAGTGTTTGGAAAACGATAAAAAATTGTAAAGTCCAGAGGAGCAAACCTTGCAGCAATCCGAGCAGTGAAAAAAACGAACATTTTGAGACCAGTGGAGTCTCCAGTGAATCATGTAGAGTCTTCGAACCAAGGAGTTTCTAGGTGAATGATCACAACCAATTGAATGCCTATCCCTTGTTCACCATCAAGGAATAGATCTAATTTTTTTTCGTATCCCAGGGAAGATAGCTTTGTTCTTCCATTCCCCAACAACGACGCTAGAAAATGTTGTCGCAAGAGTTGGTTCTAGGTTGTAACAGAGCCAAGCCTTAAACACATTTTAAATGAAAAAAATAAGTTATCATTTAGAACTTGATTTGGGTTGCGTGCAAGTAAATTATGAGATAACCATGAACCACTTTTGATTAGAAGCTTCCCCTCCCAACCTAAGAGGGATCTCTCGAATATATGTCACGATAGGATATTCAATAAGCTTAATAGTGGGCAGATATGTGGGTAACAGAAAGTTTTGAGGTTTTTAGGGTTGATGGGTTGGACCGGAAAGTAGTCCATTGGGCATGGAGTCAAATTATCAAGCAAGTAATAAGAGTGTTTCGGAAATGGAAATCCATGGAGCAAAGTCGAGATAGAAACTGATTACAGAGGGAAGTATTTATAAAAAGTATGGCAGCAGAATAAAGAGAAAACATATCAAAATGCAAGGAGTACTTATCAATGAGTGAATTCCAAGCATAAATTAGTGGAAAGCGATAGTTGGGACAGAGCATCTAGCAAAGGATGAATTATAAACCTTCATATCTCTGCAAGAAATAACCTATAACCTGTCCTGCAATAGAGCATCTAACAAATGAATGAATTCCATTACAAAAACATGTTATAAATCAGGAAGAAAAAGTGAATGGAATAGTATGAAAACTAAGCAATAGACAAACCTTGTAACCAACATCACAAAAATCTTTGTTGTAGATCGAAAATGACTCTGCACTCTTATATTAAACATGAAAGAAAAATATTACAGTCCCAGGAGTACTACTTCCCCCCTCCTTCCTTTATTTTACAAATATGCCTCATATATTTATTGAGGTCAAAATCCTCTCTAATCTAAAAGATAACAACAGTTGCAACCAATTCTTGAAACTTTCTGCCATAGAAAATGGGCCAAACTGCTGAAAACTGGGGTTGTGGTTATGGCTCTGTATCTCTCGAATCATGACAAATGTGTATAAATTTAAAGAGGCTTTTGTTCATATATTTATTCTGAGAAACAACCTCTCTAAGTTCCCTGGGATCCATTTTCATTTGCCCCAAATATGCATTTAAAAAACATGTCAAAACAGGAAAATATGAAATCCAAAAATTAGGGCTCAGAGATGGATTTGATTCTCCCAATCTATGACACCTGTAGGAAAACTGAGAGATACTAATGATCTATAATATGTTAGGCACAAAATCCTCCAACCGTTTCTCAAAATGATATTCCAGTTTCTCAGAATCATCATTTGAAAATGATGACTCAGCATAGTAAAAAACGCCACATTTCTAAAAACGAACCTCATTTTTCGGGGGACTTTTGACTGTCTTTCAAAGATACAAATGAAATTTTGAAGACACCACTGGAAATATTAGGATTTGTATATGTTTATTGACTATTCAAACGCCGAAAACGACCTCTCCACTACTGAGAAAATTGTGTGTTTCTAAAGAAGTTTTGCATATGACTGGGGTCCCGATTTTGGGTTTTCGGGTTTCGGGGTTTTGGATATCATGTCTTCAAGAGTTATGACATGCAAGGAATCCCGAATAACGATGGGATTAATTAGACAATAATCATTTGTCTTAATCTCTTAATTAATCACGATTAGCAATTAATCTTTAACCTTTCGAGATTTAAGTGTCAGGATTTCGATAATGCTTGACGCGAGAAATCCCGAATCACGAAATTGCGATGATATTTATTAACATTAATCTTTATTAATATTTAATTAACCCAGATTATCCTTTAATACTTTAGTGAATTTGGGAATCGGGGTTGTAGTTATTAAAATATCTACGTCGGCCAAATCCCTGACGGCCAAAAATCCTGGACTCGTGAGTTTTTTCTCCATGTGGCTTGATGCTCGGTGTATGCGGTCATTCCACTGCCAATGCTTCCATTCATTATCCTTATGAATCAATGCTAGAACATATGGTACATTTCTTTGATTCTCACATGAACCTTGTCTTTGGATTTTTCATGAGTTGTCTTGTGACTGTAATACTACTGTGGCATTTGGGGCTGATTTCGGCATTATTTGACTGAAGATGACAGGTAGAGAACATTTAGTGATGCGCGTGACAGACAAATGGCCGTTTTCTCACATCTACACTTTCGGTAGTTAAACACTATAATTTGTTTCTCTCCTAAGTTACCGAAAGCCAAAATTTCAATATTTGTTACAACACCACATGATATTTTTCACTGAGGAATCCACCAAGCCATTCCTTGAATGCATCCATACACATACTGTAATGGATTTTTGATATTCTGGGTGCCTATAATATGGCACATTTTTCATTTCTCTTAGCATGATATTTTTCATCTCCCTAGAATTGGACACATACACCTTTTGTACAAGAGGATTCCATCCTCTTTTAATTCATAATTTTTAATTTTTTTTTGTAAATTACCTTGCTGTAAGTTTTTCTTTATTTATAAATAATGTTGATCTGAATTTGTTGCCTCGAGATTTTTTTTTATTTTAAATATGTTTTGTACATGCTAATGGATGAAACATACATATCATGATCTCTTCTATTGAGTGCATCAGCCACCTAATTTTGTTTTCCTTTGATATGTTTGATTTCAAAGTCATACCAGTTTTCCTGGCATTTAAAGTTGGTTTTCCAAATAAATGTTTCATACCATAATGGTATATACTTAGCTCAAATCTACTCCCCATGACGTAATGTCTCCACATTTGTAATGCATGTATAATGACTGCTAATTCTAGATCATAAATAACATAATTTTTCATTCTCTTTTAATTTCTATGACTCATATCATACCACATGATATTTTTGATCGAGGAATCCACCAAGCCATTCCTTGCATGCATCCATACACACTACGAAGTATTCATCCGAATCTACAATTATTAATATGGGTGCAGTTGTCAAAATGTTTTTCAACTATTGGAAACTCTCTTCACATTTTGGAGTCCATTAGAATTTCACTTCCTTATTTTGCAAAGAAGTGATTGGGCTTGCAATCTTTGAAAACCATTTTATGAACCTTTTGTAATAAATGGAAAGACACATAAATGATTTGACCTATGCCACATTTCTTGGCACTGGCCATCCTCTAATGGCCTCTATATTCTCGGGATCGACTACTATCCCATCTGTTGAAATGATATGCCCCAAGTATTGGATCGTCTTTTGATAAAATATGCACTTAACTTGGAATACAATTTATGCTCCCTTAAAACCTTTAGAACCTTTCTTAAATTATTCTCATGCTCCTTCTCAGACTTAGAGTAGATGAAAATATAATCTAAGAAAAAAATTACAAACTTGTCCAGGTACTCCCTGAATACTTCATTCATCAGACACATGAAAACAATTGGGGAATTTAATAGTCCAAATGGCACCACCGTGAATTCTTAATGCCTATACCTTGTACTGAATATTGTCTTTCTGATATCTTCTTCCCTTATCCTCACTTGATGATAGCCTAATCTCAAGTCAATATTGGAAAAGATTCTTCCACCTTTTAGCTGGTCAAACAAATCATCAATCATTGAAAAATTGTAAATGTGTTGAACCTGCACATAATAGATCTAGCTAAACAATAATACACACATTTGAAGAGAGAATTTGAGAAAGAAGGAGAAGGAGAAAAAAAATGAAAGAATTATCATTAACCGTTATGAATAATGAATAATTTACACATGATATACTCTGTATAACTCAATGAGTGTGCACTGGAGGAGAACCAATGCGCCATAGTGGTGGTCTAGAGTGATCTGGACACACACCAATGGTTACGGGAGTGAACTGCCACCTAGTCTAGTCTCTCAAGCAGTTACGGGAGTGAACTACCACCTAGTTGAGTGAACTAGTGAACTAGTCTTCACTTAACTGACTGAACAAAGAGTAGTGAGGAGTTAAATCAGGGAATCAAGGGTAATTCTCCAGTCTGGTGATGATACCAAGTCAAGGTCGAATTAGCATGGTGATGATCCCAATGTTGCATGGTGACAAAACCAATGCAACATCTAAACTCAACTCAACTGGTCAAACTGAAGTGTCAACTGAAAGAGAATATTCTCTAGGTGGAATATTCTCTCCTAAAATATAGGTGACTGAATAATGACTAATTATTACTAATAAACAGGAAAAATATTAGGAAAAAGAAATTCTAGGTGTGTGTGAAGTAACTCCAACACCCTCCCTGAACATCACTATGGTGAAAATAAAGAATGGGTCCCAACAACGAGGCCATGTTAGGTACCCAAATACAAAAGATACACTGAAATAAAGCGAGGAAAGAGGGAAAACCTTATGGACCCCCCCCCTCAAGGTACAATGTATGTAAAAAAAAACTACAATTTCTAGGCAACTGTGTCCTTCCTTCCAAGACAACTTCACAGAGAATGGAACTTCTGCTCAGTGAAGGTCTTGGTGAAGATATTTGTTGTTTGTTCTGCTGAAGGACATAACTGTAGGTCGATGATCCCCTCATGTATTAAGTCCCGGATGTAGTGCATGTGGATCTCAATGTGCTTCGTTCGTTGCCTCTGAACCAGATCTCTGTAGAACTTCAGAGTGATCTAGTTGTCACACCAGATGATGATTGACCGATGAAACTGAATGCCCAACTTAGTGAGAAAATGTTATATCCACATACCCTGAATGGTTATGTTAACTACCCCTCTGTACTTTTCCTCAACTAAATATAGAGAAATTGAAGCTTGCTTCTTGCTCGACCAACAGATAGGCCCAGAACCAATACTGAGTGAGTAACCAGATGTGGACTTACGATCAGTGTTATTGCCAGCCCAGTCAAAATCAATAAACCCAATGAGATCTAATGTAGAGTCTGTTGCATAATAAATCCCAAAGGTGATGATGCCTTGTACGTATCGAAGGATACACTTTGCAACTTTCCAATGTAGCTCATGTGGCTCCTGCATGAACCTAGAAACTGCACCAACTGCATATGAGAGGTCTGGTTTGGAGTGTGTGAGATACAACAAGATCCCCAATAGTTGTCTGTACAGTGGTTGTTAACCAGTGGAATCTCCCCGCCATCCTCAAGTTTGACTCCTGATAGGAAAGGAGTTAGAGCAGACTTGCAGTCTGTCATGTGAAATCTCTCAAGGAGATCTTGTGCATACTTCGCCTGAGACAGTTTTATGCCTGATGCATTCTGACTGATCTCGAGTCCAAGGAAGAAGTGTAGTGGACACATGTCCGTCATAAAAAACTTGTCATGTAGAATCCTCTTGACTATAGCAATCGCTGAAGTCGAGCAACCGATGATCAACAAATCATCAACATACAAAACTAAGAGTAGAAGTGAATCAACCGTCCTGAGCATGTAGACATTCGGGTCTGATTTACAACGTACACATTTTTGTGACAATAGGTAGGAGTCCATCTTGGAATACCATGCCCTCAGAGCCTGCTTGAGGCCATAAAGAGACTTCTTCAGTCGACATACCAAAGATGAATCCTACATAAATCCCTAGGGTTGCTCCATGTAGATCTCCTCAAAGAGATCACCGTGAAGAAATGCATTCTTCACATCCATCTGATGGACTTCCCATCCTTTGGTTGCCGCAATGGAAAGTGTCAATCAAATGGAATCCATATTCGCTACTAGAGAAAAGGTCTCATCATAGTCAATACCATGAACCTGCTAAAATTCTTTGGAAACAAGCATGGCTTTGTATCTTCTAATCTGTCCATCCGCTGCGCTCTTGGTCCTGTAGACCCATCTACATCTGACAAGTTTCCTCCCAGAAGGAAGGGGAACCAAATCCCAAGTCTAGTTTTTGAGGAGGGAGTTGTAATCCTCCTGCATGGCGGATTCCCAAAAGGGATTTCCAGTAGCCTCACCATAAGACTGTGGATCTGAATACTAAACCAAGAAAAGATGCATGGAGGGAAATGGTTCAGTGGCAGTGAGTGCAACTGGAGGCTCCTCAAAATCAGATTGAGTCCTCCTAGTATTGGCTGGATCACCAACGAGATCCCCTGCATCTTGAAGAGTAGTCTTTGCCCACTTGGGCCTCTGATCTGGCTCTGCAAATGCATATGGATGCTCTGACTCTGCATCTGACTGTATTGAATCTGAATCTAAATCATCTGAGTCCTCGAAATCAGAAATCTTGTTTGAAGAAGAGTTGGCATGTGCATTCTCATGATCTTGGATAGGTGGAAGAATGAAGGTGTCTACATGTGGTTGCTGAGGTACATGCAAGACACTTTCCTCAAATTAGACACTATGCTCAATGATGAGTCGGTCCGAGGAAAGATCAATAAGCCAATATCCATTCACACCATTAGGGTATCCAACAAAAATGCACTCGGTTCTCTGTGGATCAAGTGCCTTCCCATTTTCAGAGGGAATCTGGGCCCATGCACGTGAACCAAAAATGAAAAAGTGGGTCACTTCCAGTTTGAGGCTGCTCCAAGCCTCGTAGGGGGTCTTATCCTTGATGGATCTATGGGGATATTTGTTTTGGATGTGTGTTTCACAATTAAGTGCTTCGACCCATAGTCTCTATGGTAGTGACTTTGCATGAAACATGCAAGATGCCATCTCCTTTAGAGATTTGTTTTTCCACTCAGCAACTCCGTTTTGCTGTGGAGTATAGGGAACTATGTGTTGCAACTGAATCCCTGCCTCATGGCAAACATTGTGGATCTCATGATTCACATACTCTCCCCCGTTATTAGTTCAGAGGAATTTGATCTTCTTTCCAGACTGTGTCTCAACCAAGGCTTTGAAATCTTTGAGGTGTTGAAAGACCTCAGATTTTTGCCTGAGAAAGTAGATCCAAGTAAAACGTAAGGAATTATCAACAAAAATGAGAACAAACCTCGCTTTGCTAATGGATAGATGCGGAAAAGGATCCATGAGGTCACTATGGATCATATGTAAAGGTGTGGAGGCTCTCTGTGACTTTCCCTTGTCAAATTTTTCTTGAGGGTGTTTCTAGAGAACACATCCCTCACACACTCCCTTGGAGAAATGGATTTTTGGTAGACCATCAACTAATCTTTGCTTGATAATTTTTTGCATGTATCTGAAATTCAAATGTCCAAATCTTTCATGCCATATCCTACTACTTTCATCATCGTGAGTAAGCAGTAAAGCAAAATGAGGTTCAATGAATTCATAAAAAGTATACAATCTAGACTGATGATTTACCTCGCCGGTAGCAACCCTGGAGTTGGTTTGCATGTCGTAGATGTCCACAGAATTTGGTGTGAATATGACTTTCTTTTCGGTGCTGGAATTCGTCATCTGATACACAGAGAGAAGGTTGACAGAAAGTTTGGGAACATGCAACACATTCTCAAAGCTTCTGTTGGTGAGTTCAATCCTTCATTTTCCGGTGACTTCGACAGAAGAGTTGTCCCCCATCAGAATAGGAGGACCTTTGCAAGAATCCAATGAAGAATATACTTCTTTTGATGCAACCATGTGATGTGATGCTCCCGAATCAACGATCCAAGCATCAGGAGAGGAGTTGATGGAAATCAAGGCATGACTAGAATTGCCTTTCTTGGAATTCAGATCTTCTGGATTCTTATTCTTGTCACCCTCGGGGATGCGCTCTCCAACGTTGTTTTGATGAAGTATTTGAGACATCATATATATTTTTTTTTCATGCATGCAGATTCCGAATGGAATCCTTTGTCACAATACGTGCATTTCTCTCCTTTTCTTCCCTTTTCCCCTTTGGATCTGGAGGCATCGGTGAAGGGTTTTGTGTACCCTTCCTTCTTCAGATGTGCATGAGATTTATGTTTATTTTTATCTTTAGATTTCTGATATTTTTGGCTGGCATCATGCATAGTGAGTGCATGCACCCTTGGGCCTTTTATTGTGCCCATGTTGATGAGCTTGGTTTGCTCTTGTGTCAAGGATTCGATAAAGCCCTCAAGAGAAGGCATCTTCCAAGTGGTTCCGGAGGAGAATCTAATATTATGGAATGTGGATAGGAATACAGAGAATTCAGGACCAAGATTGGAGAGAATGGTAAGAACCATTTGTTTCTCCTCCTTCGATTTATCAACCCCACAATCTTTGATTTGCGACAATAAATCCTTGAATTTTGTAAATAAATCTTGGATATTATTGAAGCTTTTTGGATCCAATGTGAGCAGTTGCACCTCCATCATGTGTCCCTTCATATCATCCCGTTTTCCAAAGATCCCTTCCAAGGTGGTCCAGGCTTCATTGGGAGTCTTACAGGAAGATATATGAAAAAGGAGATCGGAAGAAATAAGACTGCAAATTGTTTCGAGCGCCTCATCCATGCGATTTAAATACTTGGATTTTTCTATGGATGATGTCAGTTTTGTATCTGTATTCAAGGTTAACCTGTACAACCCTATGGTTCGGAGATATATGGCTATTTTCTCCTTCCATACAAAATAGTTGTAAGGTGTAAGAATGAATTCTTTTTGGAAATCCATCTTTCCGCTGTCTTCAATCTTTTGTAACTGCAAATTTTTTTGTGTATCTTTTGCTTAGCAGTCCGTCGGCTATGATACCATGTAAATGTGTTGAAACTGCACATAATAGATCTAGCTAAAAAATAATACACACATTTGCAGAGATAATTTGAGAAAGAAGAAGAAGGAGAGAAATAATGAAAGAATTCCCATTAACCGTTATGAATAATGAATAATTTACACATGATATACTCTGTATAAATCAATGAGTGCACACTGGAGGAGAACCAATGTGCCATAGTGGTGGTCTAGAGTGATCTGGACACACACCAACAGTCAGGGGAGTGAATTGCCACCTAGTTTAGTCTCTCAGGCAGTTACGAGAGTGAACTGCCACCTAGTTGAGTTAACTAGTCAACTAGTCTTCAATTAACTGACTGAACAAACAATAGTGAGGAGTTAACTCAGGGAATCAAGGGTAATGCACCAGTCTTGTGACGATACCAAGGAAAGGTCGAATTAGCATAGTGATGATCACAATGTTGCATGGTGACAAAACCAATGCAACATCTAAACTCAACTCAATTAGTCAAACTGAAATGTCAACTAAAAGAGAATATTCTCCCCTAAAATATAGGAGATTGGATAATGACTAATTATGACTAATAAACAAGGAAAAACCTTAGGAAAAATAAATCCTAGGTGTGTGTGAAGTAACTCCAACACAAATGCTATTTGTTCTTTATAGTGACCTTATTTAGTTGTATGAAATCAATACACAACCTTAAGGTCCCATCCTTCTTCTTTACAAAAATAAATGGGGTGCCCCAAGGTGACACACTTGGGCATATATACCCCTTCTTCAAAATCTCTTCAAGATGCAACTACAACTCTTTCAATTTGGTGTGCCCATTCTGTAGGATGTTTTGAACACTGGGGCAACTCTTGGCACCGAATCAATGGATAAATCAATGTCCCTCTTTGGCAGAAATCCTTGGATTTTCTCAAAAACATCTTCAAAATATCTCAATACTTGATGGTATTCAAGACTTGCAACTTAATCTCTAGTTGTCTCTTCCATGTGGGATACAAAAAATTGACATCGCTCCCTGAAGCTCTTTTTCAATTGCATGGTTGAAATTTCTCTAACAATTACAACTCTTAGAATTTCATGAATCTTACCTTGACGTCCTTTTTCATCAAGACAAGTTATTGTCTTTTTGTAACAATCTAGGACATGATGGTGTTTTTCCAACCAATCCATGCCAATTAGTCAGTCATATGAAACCAAATGTATAATGTTCACATCTACCTTTGTGTTGAGTCCATTCATGTCTATTGAGAAATATTTAACCAACTCATTGACCTTTCTCTTAGCCCTTTTGGATAACTAAACTAACCAATATTTCTTATACTTACTCCTTTGCAAGTGAAATGCTTCAATAATGTTAGAGTTTATATAACTATGGCTATATCCAGAGTCAATTAAAATTGTTATAGGATGATTATTGATATTACCTTCCACTTCAATCATGGGGGATTGATATTATGCTTTCTTGTTGTCCAAGGCTGCATAAATCATTGACATGCTTCCTCCCATATCTTCCACTATTTAAGCCTCATAAATGTTGTGGAAAATCCTCATTCTTTCACCTTTGTGAGGGAAATCCCTATATAAGTGATTTCCCTCACAACCCCAACATTGAACAGGCTGTTGCCTTGGCCTTTTCCCAAAATGATTTATTGTCTTGTGTTAATTTTGGGTTGATTGACCTTGCTGATTTTCTTGGGAATTGTTCTTGAAAAAGGGTGGCTTAAAACCTTTTTTCCTTTTCTCCTTATTTCCCTTCATCTTGTCATTCCAAGTCTTTTGGAAAAATGGCCTTCCTATTCTCTATTGATAGAGATGTTTTTCTCTCCTTTTAGCTTCCTCCAAAGTCCTAGGGTTATAATATTGTATCTTGTCACTCTAGAAAGAGAGTAACCCACTTAGAAACCTTTGGATTTTGACTTTATCATCCTTTATGAAGTCCACATACTTCAACAATTCAAAGAATATTTTCTCATATTTATGCATTGTCATGCTTCCCAATTTGATTTCAAAGAAATATTTCATCTTCCTTCCAAATTAATGCTCAAAGAAATATTTCTCTTGGAAATGTCATTTGAACTTCCTCCATGAGACTCTCTTCTGATCAAGATGTGTGACTTGCTTATGTTGATCCCACCACATGGTTGTATTTCCTTGCAAGTGGTAGGTTGCAATTCTTGCTTCTACCCTTGAGGGGTAATATACAACTGAAAATATTTCTTCATTACCAACAGCTAGGCATTGACCTCTTCTTCTTTCCTGTATTCACCATTAAAATTTGGTGGCTTGATATTCCCGAGTTCACCTTGAAAGATGTCTCCCTCAGGACTTATCCTCTGTCTTCTAATAGGAGACACACTTTGGATTCTCCCTGGCCCTAAATTGGCATGATCTCTCCTAGTGGTTTTCTCTAGGGAATGATGGCACCTACACCTACTCCTTGAATTCTTGTCATTCCCACCCTCATCCCTTATTCTATGGGATTTGGATGTTGTCACTTGTATAGCACTAGCTCCTTGATTTGCACCAGAGTCTTTATTGGATTCCTTTTGAAACATGTTCAATCTTTGAAGTATCTCTTCCTGAGCCTTCATAATATTCTCATTATCAGCCTGATAAATCTGCAATTCTCTTTGTAGGCTCCTGATAGTTACATGTTCATGCATGTCTCTTCTTCAATTGGAGTCGATCTCAACATTCCCCATGCTGACATGTAGACCTCTTAATTCCTCCTCATGATTGTAGGACCCTTGGGAATATTTCATTGTTTTGGTTCTCATATAGGAACCAAACTTCTTTTCTGAACCTCTAATTCAGCAGAAAATGTGCATGCAAATAAATTTCTGTTAGAAAAAAATATATACGCACAATTTTGGAAAATAATGTAAAAATGTTTCTTCCCTTTAATGCCATCAGTCATCTTCTTTTGAGTTGACTACAAAGTTTTCTTCTCAAATTAATTTTTTGGGTTAATAGATGGATTCTCCTCCTCAAGGCCTTTCCATCGACTATTCATTTTCCCAATTCAGAGTTCCAAGCATAAAGTTATGGTCTTCAAATGTTTTGACCATTTCCCCTTTTTAACCCTGTATGTTATATGTGTCATCTTTTTCTCCCAACACATTTGTAGATACCAAAATTAAAATCTAGTTCCATGGTTGACTTCCAGATTCCATGAGATTTCCATAGACTACTCATGGGCCCCAAACTAACTCTTGAGCAAGGAGTTATGCCCTCTAAAAGAAATATGGTACTGAAATTTACCCTTGACTGTTTAGGCTATACCTTCTTCACACGAGATCTATTTTTCACTCAAAATAACTCATTGGAAAGCTCTCCTCAAGATCTTTCATTTTAGAATAAAAACTATGTGTACTTTTAGTACATATAGTTTCGTGAAATTTGATTTTTTTAAAATATTGTTTAGGCCCTAAAAAATGCCCTGCAAGATGAAGACCATCAAAAAAGTAATTTTCATGGAAAATTTACTAATTTATTGCTATAACAACATGTTAATTCAAACCCAAAACCTACCAGAATCATGTTTTTTGGGGGTTATGTTAGCATTGAAAGTCACACCTTGACTGCTAAAGTGTAATCTTAGCACCCATCAATAGGTTTAAAGATAAGTTTTTATGATAATGTGGTGAATGGATAAAACTCAGTAAAACAATGTCAATCACAATAAGTCCCAGATGAAATGCACTAACAAATGAGGTTTTGAGTAACTTAGATCGGGGTTTTAAAAATATGGTGGTTAGGGGGAAGACTTCAATAAGAAAGATGAAATATATCTACCATTTACATTAGGAAATACTAATATATATACGAAGAAAACCTTTTGAACCAAGAATTTCTTAGATCAAAAGGGAAAATCTGATAAAATCATGAACAACATCACAAAAAATCCTTCACTGTAATGCAGATACAATAGATCAATTGAAACCTTCAAAAGATGCTAATCAGAGGAAGAAAAAAATAAGATGATAAAGGGAAAAGATTGATTTCTATTAGACAAAAAGTCTCAGGTATGGTACATAAAATCAGAGATGTCTCTGTTACATTCACTACATCAAAATATGAGTCTCATAACAATCATTCAAACCTTTTCTAGTATTACTTTGCCTATATTATAGTATATACTGTCAATGACAACTTTACAATCCAAATAAATACCTTATCCTAGGATCCATGTTCCCTCAAAGAGGCGTGGCAATAGGTGGATAACAAAAAATAACCAAAATGTTAAAAACTAGGCTAATGTTTGCAATGCCCTTAACATTTATTTATTGTTGATGAACTATCCCTTTGAGTGCATTATTCCTTTGGAAGGTGGCTCCCTAGCTTACAATTGACCCTCAGACAAGTGTCATGAATTCATCTGACCATTTGGCAGCTGTTGATTCCTTCAAAATCTCTAGAAGAAGAGTTCACATCACAGTTCGCAGTACCAGGCACTGTGAACTTTCCTGTAACAACTCATTTCATTTAATAAAACCCAAAAACATCCCAAAAACTATCTCCAGTGCCACCAACTGTTATAATAACATATGATCGTGATATATGATTAAGAAAATAACACCCCAGTAGTTGAACATGATTTATCAAACATGACCATCCTCAAAATTGAAAAATACAAAAAACATGAAACTATCAAAATTGATATGAGTTAAGGCGTTCATCTTCTTCATTTTCTAACTCTGGAGATCCTCCTGGTGGAAAATTTAGCTAACATATCCATATTTTTCTTGACCATCTCCTCTTTGAAAGGTTTCAACTCCATCATTAGCTTTCTGATATGTACCTGGTAAGCTTTGTTCTATCTGTATAGGTTTCTGAGCTGTCTGTGGAGAGGCCGAAAACTTTTTGCTATAAATCTGGCAATGTCAATAGTTTCATGATACATGTCCATGAGTCCATTAAGATTCTTCCTTTCAACCAAATCCTCCTTCTTCAGTTCATCAATTTAATCCCTTTCCTCTTTAAGTTGTCTTTTGAGTCTCTTAAAAGTAGGATTGCTCTCTTCTTGAGGAGTAGTAATGTCAATAATTTCAACAGGCTTTTCAATAGCTATGGATTTACCTTTCCTCTTGGTTGAAACTCCTACTGCATCATCCCTCACAAGGATATCTTGCTTGGCTGTTGCTCTGGTAAGAAGCCTCCTAGCTTTGACCTTGTCAGCTGCACTAGGTGAAGGAAACACCAACTTCCTTCCTCTCAAACATGTGGCTTTAGTTGAAGGAACCTCTAGTGGATTGGGATCTAACATAGGTGAAAATTCTCTCTGTGAAGACTGTGAAATTCCTCCTCCTTCATGATCCTTAGTTTATTTATCATCCTTAGTAGTCTTAGTGCTCTTTCTTTTCTTGTTCACTTTTGAATTTGCAGTCTTGTCAATATGAAGAGGGATTTTCATTTTAGACTATGGAGTGGGAGAAACATTTAGTTGGAAGTGTGAAGAGGTAATGAATGCTTCCCAGTCCATGTTTTTATTTCTCAATTCCCCATCACTAGCATCTTTATAAGGCCTGATTGGAAGACACTTGTATCAACTGCTTTTGATTTTGCTTGGACCCTGTCAGAAATTTTGCCAATACTTATAAATAGGTAGAAAGAGAGATTCATGGAATATTTACCTGTGAAGTGTAGCAATAGCCTTATATGGTATTGATATATCATTTTAAATATTCCTTCACAGGTGAAATATCTTTGAATCACCTTCACCATATTATCAAATTCCTCCAACATATGATTTATGGGCACACCCTTTGACAAATTGTCCCCTTGATATTATGGTTTGAGGAATTCCTTGGAAAAATAAACATTTAGGGTCATGGCCTTGAACCATCTCTCACCAGTGTTAGGTATCTCAGTTCCTGCTGACATGGATAATTCAGATACCTCAAAATCCAATGTACCAACATTAGTTTTGGTCCTATCAAAATTAAGGGCAAACTCCCTAGCCACCTCTAGGTGCCCTCTCTGCATTTTTTGACAAAACTTAATGCAACCTACTCTTTGGAAAACTTCCCTGATCAAGGGTTCATAATGAAACACTGCATATCATAGGGATCTATTCTCACAATTAACCCTCCTTTGTGAGCCTTCCTTTGTTGTGGAGTATCCATTAATGTTGTTTGAAGAAAAACCTTACCACAAGATTTAATGATGGTTATAGGTGAAACATGGAAAACAAAGGGCTAGGGTTTTAATGGATAAGCTTTCCCAATAGGCAAGTTCTATGTAAAATTTTTGTGTTTATCAACTCATTTGACCTCTAGGAACAAGAAAAGGTATCTTTCAATCAAGAAGATGAATGGAAAGACTACTAAAAATATCATGAAGGGATATCAGAACATAACTTTATAGAACGAGTCTTATCAACCTCAAACTTGTTCACAACCTCACTACTCTTTTTCAAAACTTAGGTTGACTTCCACAGGTGACTAATTTCACAATGAAGACTGGATAGGAGTGTAATTGAATTTGTTGAGCTTGCAGGAGACAGGTTTTGTAAAAGGTGTTGGAACAGAGGGTTCACAACGCCAATCTTGCTGCACAGAGTTCGTAGTGCTAGAATAGAGGGTTCACAACGCTTGGAAAAGATAAGAAAAACATCAAAATGGATTATTGGGAAAGGTGGCTAGAACCCAGGGATACTTATAACTTAATGAGCAAGGTATAGAGAACATGCAAATGGGTTTGGGAACTTGTCATCAAGTAAATGAGACAGTTCGCAATGCCTATCACCAGTTCGCAACGCCAAAAAGGAAAAACAACTAACCAACCCTTTCTTGACCTTCAAATAAGGTACAAATTCTCATGGAGTACCTGGTGGCCTTGAATTGCAAGCTGGAATCTTTGAGGTTGCACAATGGTCTCTGCAAGTAGCCCAACCTCCAACTCATCTTCTTCAGCCAGTTCGCAACACTGAGTTTGTAGCGCCTGTCTATAGCACCAGTTCGCAGCGCCAAGCTGAAAAATTATTTGTACACTTGGAGAAAATATTTAAAATCATTCATGACATAATCCCTGGATATTGGTTTAAAAATTAGCTCCGAAAACAAGGAGATATTTAGTTTACATGACCCATAAATGCGATGATGGCTATGAATGCAAGATGTACCTTTGAATGCATTGTGAACTCTCCTAGTGAGTTAGTCGCGTACAAATCAGATTTGATTTGACATCTTAATGGGTAAAGGTGACAAAATGATGGGTCAACGTACAACATGGAGGAAGTGACATGTCAGGATGATGATGAACAATTTGAAAGATGTGACTCATGAAGGTTTTATCCAAATGTTATGATAGCAAGACATGACCCAATGACTCTTTAGACTGAATCCAAACTAACCTTATCTTATTCATACCAAAAAATGAAATATGACTATGGAAAAGGGACATAAAACCTTGAACACCTATGACTCAAAATAAAAAACTAAAAGACTTTTTGACCCTTTCAATTCTATGTGATAACAGGTTCTTCCTACCGGAACAAATAACTCTCCCCCTCTCATAGATCCTTCTGAAATATAGAATCCGAACAGTGTTAGACTCTTCTAAAAAAAACGTCTATCAAAAATGGGGTTTGCCTTGTCCATTGACTTTTCTAAACTCCGAACTTCGATAGCCTATCGAGATCACACTCTCAGACTCAACCATCAGAAACCTTCTCCTCGAAAAAACCTTTCAATAACCTTCTTCTGAAGACTATCAAGAACCATCCCTTCTGAAGCCATCATAAACACTCCTTTCTGAAACCATCAGAAACCAACCTCTCGAGGACCTGCACCCGACTGCTTCGTGGAACTTTTTTTATTCGCCAGCCTTTGCTGACATTTCCTTTGACATGGTGCACTAATTTGGAAATTGACTTGGGATTATGTTCAACCCTCATCCCTTCCAAGACAACATGCTCTTCTGATAGATTAGATGGTCAACAATCATGTCGATCAACAACCACGACCATCTCAAGTTCCCAAGTTGCACACTTGTTAACTCGGTTAGACTGACTTTATCAGAAAGTGAAGTTACCCTCGAGCTTCCAGAATGGACCTTTCTGAGAAACATAACAACTGAGATTGATCGCGTTTGACAATCCAAGTATTCTTAGACAATAAAAAGGCCTAACCTTTAACTCGGTTGGATGAACTTCTTCGGATGCCAAAACATGCCCAACCTTTCGAACAAGTCTTTTGAAACAACTTCTCTAATCCAGATTGGATCATTATATTGTTTTTCATCTATATCAATCCTTCAAAGTGGAAAAATTGGAGGAATAAACTTGCAGGGCCATTTTAGTGGTAGGTCCCAGTTTGGAAAATTGGGATCCAGAACCTTCCAAGGCCATTTTGAGGCATCAAATGACATTTTTGTTGGACAATTGGTTTGGACCATTAGTTGTCATTGATGTCAACCCTTGGAGAAGTCTGGAATCCTTAGAGATATGGTTGAGATTGATGGTGAGTTAGTTGTCATTGATAGAGTGGTTGATGTCAATAGATGTGATGGGTGCATTTGTTGAAGTCTATATGAAGCCCATAGGTGTGGTTACACTACCCGTATTTGGTTGAGTAATATGGACATGAAGGACAATGTAAATGCATGTAAGACACTCATAGATGGATAGTCCTCGACGTTTTGTTTCTGGTGATAGGTGGCACGCCATGTGGTTCCTCACGGTTAGGGAGATATGGCCTTGTGAAGTTAGAAGCCCTAAAGAATGGTTAAGAAGCCCCTTGTTGGTTACAAGTGAATTAATGAATGGGTAAAGTGGTTGTAACAGGGAATTAAAGAAGCCCTAAAAATAAGGAAAAATTCTACAATGAAAAAGTATATAAACACCTCAAGGAGCCTCTCATAAGGACACACAAACTTACATTGAATATCTATCTTGTGAGAATGTTATAGTCTAGTATTTTGGTCTATTGGTGAATTTGATGGAAAGTATGAGGAAGCGAAAAAAGTGCGAGGAAAGAGAAAAAGTTCGGAGTTGCAAAGTGATAGGGTTTCTATGTAACCCTAATTTATCAGGCCCTTGTTCGTCAACGTAAGGGTGTCACATGAGGCACCCTTGTGGGTTTCCTAAGTGATGCCATGCGAGGCCCGACATGACAGGGAGTCTTAGTCCCGTGAGGGTAAGGAAAATTTGGGGGAAATGTTGGTACCGGGTTGTTTAAGGTTGTGACAGTGCTACAGGTCAGTGTTACAATACAACAAGTCAATTATAGGTCACATGCATACTTATGTGAGTATTGTTTATGCTTGGTGCTGGTATGGTACATGCTTGAGAGGCATGTCTTGTTGATGCATGGTACATCTTGGTGATATTAGTATGGTACATTGAGTAGTAGTACATCTTGGTTGTATTGGTATATTGGTATCTGATTTCGCTACATGGTGATGATGTTATATGCATGAGGCTTATTCTTGGTATACTCTTGAAGCATTGGCACATGGTGTATCGTTGTCATTGATATTGATACATTGTTGAGGACTACACTTGGTATATGACAACACATGTATGAGATACATATCTTGGTTATGTTGGTACTTTGTTGAGATACATCATTGATAGCACTTGTTTGGTATATCCTATGGTACATGGTGTATGTCATGGTTGAGTGTTATGGTACTTGGTATGGTACATTATTGGTACTTGACATGGTCTTGATGTACATGGTTGATGGTTGAGGCATATGGTACAGGTTATGGTGCATGGTTGATGCATGATTTGGTATAGGTTAAGGTGCATGGTTGATGTGCAGTTTGATACAGGTATTGGTGCATGGTTGATGCAGTAGGTGTGGTACAAGTTGTGGTACATGATTGATGTTTGGTATGGTACAAGTTTATGGTTTGGTACATGCTTTGGTACATGGTTGAAACACATGTCTTGTGATGGTGTGTTGATGATGTTGGACATCTAGTTGAGAGGTTTCCTTGGTATATGATCCATGTGAGAGGATCTGGTTGAGTATCAGTGACAATGACATGTTGACAAGTTACATGTTGATGTGACGATGGAAGTGACAATGATAGTGATATTGATTGTGGTAGTAACAGTGTGTGTAGATTTTAACCTTGTACAATATTTACTGCAAACATATTTTCAGTAAAATAACAAAAAAGATACAATGGAAAATACAAACATTACACAGAGATTTTTCCCTTGGAAACCCAAACCGGGAAAACCAACATATTCTATATTCATTCATAGTGATACATTTTTTACAATACAATATATATATAGGAGCCAACGACATCCAAAACCCTAACCCAATGACCTGGATTAGTCAACAACCCTAATTTCTTAACCAAAAATAGAAATCCATTGGAAAAAAAACCACACGTCGAAAAATCTCCCAACAATGGACATGGAAATCGAGGAAACACGAAAACAAGGAAAAATGTGACACGTTTCTTGAGGCAAAAAAAATTCTCGGGGGATTTATCCCCCCTGCACCCCCCCTCAAACCCCCCTGCGCACCCGATGCAACACATCCACTACTACTTGGGCAAATAATATAACACATACCCAACATTCTCCCACTTGTTGTTTTCTTTGCATACAGGGGGTTGTAGGGTTACATAATCAACAATCTAGGGAAACAATGCCCATTGATTCGTCTACACCAAGAGAACTTCTCAGTGCTCATAGATTTTGTTAATGAATCTGCAACATTTTTCAAAGTGTCCACCTTCATCAACAATACTTTCTTTTCTTCAACCATGTCTCTCACAAAGTAATATTGAATATCAATATGCTTTGTCTTTGAATGATTAGTCAGGTTCTTCGCCAGAAAAATTGCACTCTGACTGTAACAATATATCCTTACAGCTTAATGTACCAACCCAATATCTAAACACAATATTTGTAACCATATTTCCTCCTTACTTGCATGAGTGGCTGCCATGTATTCAAATTCTGTAGTTGAAAGTGCCACTACAACTTGTCTTTTCTCATCCAACTTATTGCTCCTCCAAACAGGTTAAACACATACCCACTTGTAGATCTCATATGATCCAAATCTCGAGCCTAGTATGCATCCAAAAATTCATGTATATCAAAAATTCTTTCCAATCCCGGTCTTTCTTGGTAGCACAATCCATAGATAGCAGTGCCATGAAAATATCTAAAAGCCCCTTTTAGTGTTGTCCAATGCTCCTTCCCTGGTTTTGACATATACCTGCTCAAAACTCCCACTACATGTGCAATGTCTGGTCTAGTACAAACCATTGCATACATAAAACTGCCAATTTCACTTGTATATGGAACATGAGACATGCCCTCCCCCTCTTCTTGTGTCTTGAGACACTGATCCATAGATAACTTTACACCAACATGAATAGGGACCTTTACCGGTTTACATTCCTGCATATTAAACCTCTACAATATTGTCTCGACATATTTTCTATGATTTAAGTAGAGTTTCCTCTTTTTCCGATCTCTTTTAATTTCCATGCCCAAAGAGAAATTTGAAACACCGAGATCCTTCATTTCAAATTTAGAGGACAACTGAGTTTTCACATACAAGACCAAATAAATCAAATGATCACCAATTAATTTAAAATACACACAGTGATCCTCTTTGCTTCTTGTGAAGCC
This sequence comes from Picea engelmannii, assembly GCA_009831015.1. Taxonomy (NCBI): domain Eukaryota; kingdom Viridiplantae; phylum Streptophyta; class Pinopsida; order Pinales; family Pinaceae; genus Picea; species Picea engelmannii. Next base: position 94,867 of record ML804193.1, on the reverse strand, counting down.
AAGTCCCAACATATAAGTATCAAATTTTTGATACACATCCTTGGTGATTGTTTTAAACCATACATGGACTTTTTCAGCTTGCATACCAACTCCTTCTTTCCCTTCACAACAAAACCTTCTAGCTGCTTCATATAGATTTATTCTTCAAGATCCCCATGTAGGAATGTTGTCTTCACATCCATATGTTCTACTTCAAAATCAAATGAAACATCAACAGATAAAACAAATCTTATAGAAGTTAACTTGGCAACAAGAGAAAAAATCTCACCAAAATCAATTCCCTCAACCTGGGAATAACCCTTTGCTACTAACTGAGCTTTGTGTTTCTCCACTTTTCCTTCTGCATTCAACTTATTTTTAAATACCCATTTGTTGCCAATGAACTTTCTTCCAATCGACAAATCCACTAGATCCCAAGCCTCATTCTTATCCAAGGCTGTCATTTACTCGTCCATGGCCTTTTTCTAGAGATTTCCATCCTCTGAATCCATTGCCTCCTTGAAAGTTCTAGGATCATCATCAGTAATAGACAAAGAAAAATTTGAACGAAAATCAGATGGAGTATACCTTTCTGGTAGTATTATTTCTTGAACCGATCTCCTCAATACTAGAGTATGAGGATCTTCTTCTTCTGATTCATGTTCTTCTGTAGAGTCTGATTCATCATCCTTTAAATCAAAATCTTTTTTCTCTGGTTCTTCCTTACTTGGTAGGACTTCCTTTTTAACAACATCCTTCATTTCTCTAAATACCACATCTCGACTATACACTACCTTCTTATTTTATGGGTTCCAAAGCTTATAACCTTTGAGACCATATTTATATTCAATAAAGATACACTTTTTAGCCTTCTTATCTAGCTTACTCATGTTTTCCTTTGGAACATGAACATATGCATCACATCCAAATACATTGATATGTGTGAGAGAAGGTTTCTTACCATTCCATGCCTCTTGTGGAGTCTTTTTATCCAACACTAATGAGAGTGATCTGTTGACCAGGTAACATGCAATACCCACTACCTCTGCCCAGAATTCTTTCCCTAACCCGACACCACTGAGCATGCATCTTGCTTTCTCCATCAACGTCTTGTTCATCCTTTTTTGAAACTCCATTCTGCTGAGGTGTATATGGAGTAGTCTTATGCCTTGTTATACCGCACTTCTTACAGAATTCTTCAAATTCATTCCCGCGGAACTCTCCGCCATTATCTTTCCTCAACACCTTAATTCTTTTCTATGTTTGATTATCAACAAGATCCTTAAACTCTTTAAACCTGTCAAAGACTTTAGATTTCTTCCTGAGGAAATATATCCAAGTATTCCTTGAGAAGTCATCTATAAATGAGACATAGTACACAATTTTTCCCAATAATGGGACCGACACAAGTCCAAAAACATCACTATGAACTAGCTGTAAAATTCCTTCTGACCTTCTTGCACCAGAGGGGAATATTACCCAATTCTGCTTCCCATATAGACAATGTTCACATAAATCAAAATCCAGAGAGCGGTTATACATAAATTCAACCATACCTTTACCGTGTAGTAGTCGAAGACCCTTTTCTCCGATATGCCCCAGTCTTTGATGCCACAACATAACCTTTTCTCCAGAAAATGTAGGAGTTCTTTTTTTTTCAACTCCAATATCATGAACTATGGAACTATTACACCCATCACTAATAGTGCTTCCTTGCAGCTTATACATAGTTCCAAACCGAACTCCCTTCAACAACACCATTGCTCCTCAAACCATCCTGCAGGTTTCCTTTTCAAATATTGTTTTTACCCCTACATCGTCCATTTTGCTTACAAAAATCAAATTTCTGGCCAAACCTGGGATGTGTAGAACACCAAGCAATGTTCTAATCCTTCCATCTATGAGCCTCAACTTGAATTTTCCTCGTCCTATGATTCTGGTTGTATAATCATCACCTATGAAAATATTACCTCCATCATACCTTTCATATTCACAGAACCACTCCCTGTGGGGAGTCATATGAAAGGTTGCACCTGAGTCAACCAACCATGCCTCATGATTTGCATGTGTGCTTGAAGAATCCAAGTACACATCCCCTCCTTCTTCCTTGGAGGTATTTTCTTCTGTAGAAGGAGATTCTTTAGATACCCTTTTTTTTTCTCAACTTTGGATCTACACTGCTTCTTGTAGTGCCTTTCTTTTCCACATCTCCAACATACCTTTACAAACTTTCTGAGAGATTTATATCTACCCTTGGACTTAGATCTCCCACTTGAGAACTTAGATCTATTTCTTTTCTGGGAGCATCCTCTTGAAAATAATGTGTATGTACTCTGTCCTTCCATAATCTTTTGTCTCATCTCCTCCGACAACATGCATGAAACCAATTCATCAAACTTCAAGGCAGTTGTATTACTACCTATGGCCACAAACAGACTATCCCACGAGTATGGTAAAGAACATAGTAAACTGATACACTTATCTTCATTTGAAATTTTAATCTCAACATATACTAACTAAATTACCACAATATTGAAGGCATTCAAATGCTCTTCCACCGAGTCTCCATATCTCATCCTCGGGTTATACACCTTCTTTCTCATGAATAGTTTATTTACTAGGGACTTAGATTGATACAAATTCCCCAAATTATCCCATAAATCCTTGGTTGTAGCTTCCTCTGACACATTTAGTAATACTGAATCTGAGAGACACAGTCGGATTGTGCTCTTTGCTTTCTGATACAAATGTTTCCAGTCATCTGTTGAAGTTCTTGTAGGTGCAATACCTGGATCTACCACAATCCACCGATATCTGTCCACCAACAAATCTTCCATCTTGAGCTTCCACAACTCAAAACTTTTCCCATTAAACTTCTCGATCTCCATTTTCGAATTGATCGCCATTTATTTTCACCTGAAAAATCAATACCACAGATCTCTCACTATAACAAGACTTATCATAGTCCCGAGCCAAACCCTTGACCAAAAAGGTGTCCCCCTGAAGCCAACAAAGCTCTGATACCAAATGTAGATTTCAATCTTGTACAATATTTATTGCAAACAAATTTTCAGTAAAAGAACAGAAAAAATACAATGGAATATACATACATTACACATAGATTTTTCCCCTGGAAACCCAAACCGGGAAAACCAACATATTCTATATTCATTCATAGTGATACATTGTTTACAATACTATATACATATAGGAGCCAGTGGCATCCAAAACCCTAACCCAATGACCTGGATTAGTCAACAACCCTAATTCCTCAACCGAAAATAGAAAACCATCGACAAAAGACCATGTACCGAAAAACCGCCCAACAATGGACACAAAAATTGAGGCAACACGAAAACGAGGAAAAAATGCAACACGTTTCCCGAGGCAAAACAAATTTCTTCGGGGAAGCACCCTCGAACGCTCGCGTGGGGGGATTCCCTCCCCCCCTGCACCCCCCCTCAAACCCCCCTATGCACCTGGCGCAATGCAGTCACTACTAATTGTGCAAATAATATAACACATACCCAACAATTTGGTCTACATTTATATTTCAGGGAAATAAGACGAGGAAATGAAGGGGGGTTGTATTCATCTTCCGGTTGGAGCCGAAGAATCGGGGAGTTGGAGCTTCCTTTATGATGGAGCCTGAGAATCAGGGGGTTGTATCCTCCTTCTAGTTGGAGCTAGAGATTTCATAGAGTTGTAGCTTCCTTCAGGTTGGAGCCTGTAAATAGGGGGTTGTAGCCTCCTTATAGTTGTAGTTGGAGAATTGAGATGTTGGTCTTTCCAATTAATGTATTCTTTGATATATAAGAAAGTATTATGTGGTTTTCTCCTGTTTAGGTTTCCACGTAAATTCTGGTGTATTGTGTACTTTATGTGATGTTTCTTATGTCTATATGTTCATGATACATTGATGATATATTGATGATATAACGATGATATACCATTGATTAAGTTGAAGTTTATATATTGTGGTTAAAAGTGGTAAAAGTGTTCATACTGATTCATCCCCCCTTCTCAATATTCCATCAATTGGTTTCAGAGAAGGTTCCTTCAGGAAACAATTTAACCACTGAAAGGTAGATCATGGAAATCAAGAATAGTGCATACACAGATAATGGAATACCATGGTTTGATGGTCATAGTGGTCAGAACTATGATATGTGGAATATCAAAATGAAAACATTTTTACATGCATAGGGATATGATGTTTGGAAATCAATTGTTACAGGATATATCGCTACTAAGAAACCAAATATTGCAATCAAGAAGGAATTGAAAAGAAACAACAAATTAACAATGGATTTCATCTTAGAAAGATTACATGATCTGGTAAGATAAAATGTTGAAAAATGTTTTTCAGTTAAAGAAATTTGGGATAAGTTACATAATATCTACTTTGAGGAATCTCCCATCACAAATATAGAGAATGATAAAGAAGATGTAAGAACATAACAAGAATAAATATGTTAATCATGTCAGACATATTCAAAAGAAGAATATTGTGAAGAAGGCATAGAAGACCTTGAAGCATAGTTGATCAATGCTTTAGACGAATTGACAAAAGAAAGGAAGAAAAACAAGTCTCCTGAGGAACAATTAGTCAAGAAGAATTCTCAAGATAGTTCCGAAGAAGCCCAATAGGTCATCATGAAACTAAAATCTCAGCTAGAAGAAGCCAGAAAGATTGGAGAAACATACAAAGGTCAATGGAAGAAAAACAGTGTTTGGAAGATGAGATAGAAGCACTAATAAACGAAGCAATGGAAGAGAAGCAATGTCTGGAAGCCGAAATAAAGGAAGCTGAGAAAAGAGAAAATATTTTGACAGATCATCTTAAGGAAATAACTGAGGACTTAAATCAACTTGAATCAGAATTTGATCAAGAAGAAAGAAGACTTGAAAAATAAATTATCTTCTTAAAGATCCAACTTGAAGAAGAACAACGAAGAGAAGAAGTCATGAAGATTCAGATGATGAAGAAAAAAGAAGAGGTTGAGAAGCTTGAAGAAGAAGTTGTCACATTGAGATAAAAAATCGTCAAACTCAACAAGAACAATGAAGAGACAAAAACATCCACATCATCAGTAGAGAATGTTGAAGAGAAACACTCTGGGGATCAATCAATCCAAGGAACACATCCAAGGATCAATATAAGCACCGATAAAGGATTCCGTGGAACACATTCAAGGGCCCTAGAACACATCTAGGTACTTATATCATCAACCACCAAGGAACACATCCAAGGATCAATCCAAGCACCGGGCAAGGATTCCCTGGAACACATCTAGGGGCCCTAGAACACATCTAGGGACTTACTACTTTGTCCTTGACCAAGAACCCCAACAATATATTAGGGGCCCTTACTAGAGTCTTATTCCATGGCTCTAACTGCTTGGTACCAAACCAAGAACCCCAAGAGTGCACTGGGGACCCTAGATCTCAGCTAGGGTTTTATTGAATCCTCCCAGAGAATGTCTCTTATAGCTACACTAATTTCAACACTAACAACTAAGGGAACTTCCAACCAACGAATCTTTTTATTTCGGGTTCGTGCCATCAAACTCAACCTCGTGTCTGTCTCCAAGGATTTTTCAAAACTTTCTTCTGAAGGCCTATCGGGAATGCCCTATTCGGGCCATCTATGATTGAGTCTCAACCGTGGATCTACATGGTTGAATTTAATCTAGGTTTTCGAATACCAAACTTCATGGTTGTCATGAAACACACAAGATTTCGACTCTCGAGGCCAAAATCGAATCTGCAACCTGTAACTCGGTACCATAAAATTTATTCTTCCCTACTTTGGAGCACTTAAACTTGAAATCTACTCATAATTTGGGGATTTCACTTCGATTCACCATTTTCCCCCAAATTCATCACAAGATGAAATAAGAAACCACAAATTTGTTCAATTCGGGCTGGCTCGTGGCCCATACAAGCTCAATGTTGAACCTTGAGCTCTAATACCAATCTATAACGTCCCCCATATTAACCGAGGAACATTACTACGTGGAAATACACATAAAATCAAAGTTTTCTTCTACTAAATAATTCTTGTAGCTTACAAGATACAATTTATAGACATATTTAATTAGATTATGATACCCATAATGAAATGCATCTACAAAATTCTAAATGAACATGAATGAAACTATTAAACTCATTCACAAAAGAAAATAAACCATTCACATACATAGAGTTAAGCACAATAATTAAACTCATGGAATAACTCAAAAAAATAGATAAATACTTATATTTTTAAAAATTTTGTGCAACCAGTTGCTTGGGAAGGACGTTCCACCCAATCATATACTTTTTGTTTCAAATCTAAACAACGAGTCACCCCCGAGCTGGGGATAGAAATCCACATGAGAAAGGTTCCTCTAACAATCCACTCACAAATCAATATCCCACAACCCATTGGTATTCTCCTACAACTATATCAAATTTCCTCCAGCTCTCTTCCTCTTGACCTACCCAACCCAAGGAATGTACCCGTTCACCGCTCTTAGTCCATTAGACCTCTCTTTCGTTTATCAGACTCACTCTAGCACATGTAACCATGCATATCTCTGTTGGGAACCTAAGGGAACTCACTACCAAGAAAACCACAAGCAAAAACAACAACAACCACTTGTTGTTACAATGCAACTCACTCAGGAGTTCACTCTTCAGGCATGACAACCTAGCTCTTCAGTCTTCAGCTCCAAAATGCTCCATAAATGCTCCAGCATGCTCCAAACTTCACACATCCTTCTTTCTTCATCTCCCAAGTTGTTCTCCCCTTTTCTCTGCTTGTTGTTCATGAAAAAATCCATGTGTAAAATTGTCTATTATTACCCATACGGATTTCCTCTCTTCTCCTAAGAAAATTGACTACTCACTCTTCCCAATGTTGATGTACCTCAAACCTATGCTTCTAATAACTATGGGAAGTGACTTATACACTCACCCTCTTACATAAGTTTAATGATTGGACTCTCATACACTCGAACAAAAAATACAAAGTTATCCCCAAACGATAATACAATTCATAAATATGGGTTTGAATTAATACCCATATCTAATTTCTCTCTTGGACCCCTCTTAGACACTCCCTCGACATTCCTCATTTTCTTGTGGATTAATCATCCCCATCTATGTCCATATCCCCAACAATTGGTATCACATTATATACTTATTATAATTAAAAAAATGCATTTCACATATTACATTGTTTGGCCATAGCCACATTCATATCTACATTATGCATTAATTAAACCGGGGATTATAGTGGGGTTGTTACAATAATCATAAGTTCAAGACCATGTAAATGTATCAAGGGTGACATCTACACTTTGGGATCCATGTATCATGTCTTGATATTTTGTACTTTCCTTGAGATTCATGACATTGCCTTCGAATTTGTGACACTGCCTTGGTATCTATGTACCTGCACACACACATTGAGATTCGTGTCATTTTTCCTAAGATTCGTGACACTACATTGGGATATGTTCCATTAATCCGTGACAATGCATTGGATGATGACAAGGACTCCACATCATCATCATGTGCCACTTGGACAATTCTAGGAGGGCACACTTGCTTTCATGGAAATATCCTCTCACATGTGTCGCTTATTTGGTCTTGTTGACCACACGTGTGGGTTTGTTGGGGTCAATTATGAGGTTGTTACACACTTGGACCAGTTGTTACGATTGGTTATGAAGTTTGTTTAAGTGGTTATTTCCCTATTGGAACACTCACATGATGTAGCACCTCTTTCTTAGTGCCATAGATGTCATTGTTAGCTATCTTCTTGTGGAGTGCAACTCTCTTAGTTGGCTACTCTTCTACATTATATCATTTATTCCTTGATTCTTGAAGGTGGTTAGGAGGGAACACTCTTTCTTGGGCCCTTTGTTGACTAGATATATGACTTGTATGAGGTTGTTGGAGCATTTTAGGAGGGTGCACAACTTATTTCATTATTTTATTTCTCATGGTGGTTTTAGACCATGGCTTTGAGATAGCACACTATTTTGAGGAGTTGTTGCATATTGGCCCACATTTTTTTATTGTATTTCTATCTAAGTTTGTTGGAGAGTTTCTATTTTGGGCATGGAGGCTTCTAAAGCTAGATTATTTTATTTATGATTCAGTAGAGGTTTTCTCCTTTATAAGAGACCTTTCACTCATATTTTTGTTGGAGAATAATGGAAAAAAGATAGTCTTTCCTTGTCAAAGCTATTGTGTAATCTTGTCTATTCTTTAGTGTTTTTTCAAGAGTATAGTGGAAGATAGCTTTTTTAATGTAGGTATGCTAGAGAAGGAGATAATACGAAGTCATAGGAGGCACAATGCCACATTGAGAAGACAATTAAGGTATAGTTCTTCTTATCTTGTTCCTTGTGATCATTTACATTAAGACTTATTTTGCATTGAGTGTGGGCATCCCAAGGTTCTACCCTCTTGCACTAGAATAGGTTTAGATTTCACATTGTAGTACTTAGGTTGGATTCTCATAGGACCAACCTCCACAATCATACTTGAGACTTTCAAGTATCTTGTTTGATGCTCATAGGGAAATCGGTTAATGGTGCATGTGACTTCAATACATAGGATGCATGAACAACACTTATGCTGGATCAGAAGACCACATAGCCCAAGTTGGGTAGGCCTAGTCTATTCTTTGACTTCCTCAACCTAACTTTTAAAAAAATCCCCTTCTCATTTTATTGTTCTAGCAATCTAAGGTTTCAATGTTCATATTCCTAGATCTAGGTTGTATCTTCAAGTCTATTGAACTCAATGTTTAGATCTAAGTTAGACTTAAATTTATCTTTGCAAAACGTTTTATCTTTCATGCTTAGTCATTAAAAACGTTTTGTATTATATCTTGGATCTAATGTTTTAATTTTCCTAATCTTTTGTAGATCTATAAATGGTTAGGAAGACTAATGCAATGTCTCATGGTTAATATTTTTATGGTTTATAGATCTACTTGATGCCTTAAGTATTAGAATAATCAACAAGGGTTTGACACATATTGTCATTACTTTCTTCAAGCATTTTGATACTTTTTTCTCTAAATCATCATAAATATCAAATCAATGGCATAAGATGAACAAAGACTTGCTTATTGAGGCCAAAAGAATCACACTAAAACTAATACTGCAAGCTGGTTTATTATTTTATTGAAGGTTTTAAGTGTTGGTTTGATATCCTTAGCATCTACTCTTGGAAACATTTCACTTTACTTATGTTCTAATGCCCTTTATATACCAGATCAATAGCTTTAATCATGAAACGACCTACTTAAATAGATCAATGGCTCACTTTGACAACAAGGTTTGCTTGTTGAAATTCTCACTGTTTTAAGAGTTTTAACACGTTTATTTGAAATGTCACTTAATCTATGGTATGCTAAATTGTACCTAAAATCTATTTGTTGGAGAATATTCAATTTTGAGGGTTTCTGTTGGCCGGTTTCATTGAATCTGTGCTCTTAACTTTCCTATGGAGCAAACTAACCCTCAATGTTTCTTAAAGTTTTGCTCTAGTTTTACATGCTGGTATATCACATAAGGATTAAGGGTTTGGATCAGTGTTACCAACATCTCGATAATATCGCAATGTTTGCGATATTATCTTCAAAATTAGGGTCGCGATATTTTCCGATATTTTCATTCTTACAACATTGTTTTTCATTCTTACAACATTTTCCGATATTTTCCCCGATGTTGTCGATATTTTCGTTTTTGGACCCTCAGCGATATTTTTCTGATGCCGATGTTTGCAACACTGGTTTGGATAAGTGTTGATATCAAGCACACAACTCTGATACCAGCTACTGTTTTGAGACTGGTAATAAGGATTGCAAGCTAGATCTTAACGTTGTCTTGATGACAATATCATTGGCTAAAGTCTGATTCATTTTGTATACCTAAATCTTAATGCATAAAGCCTAACTAATTCACACGCTCTTGGAATCTAATTAAGCAACATCATTTTGCAAATACATATGGTTTATCTAATGGTATTGGTCTTATGGAACATGCAATGCATAAACCAATGAAATTCTCATTATAAACCTCTTTCAAGTTTATTGTGAATGGTGATCTGAAAGTGAAATAACTTTGAACTAAATCCTCCATGCAATCATTTCTTGCTGGAATTACTCATGGTTTAAAATTTGGTTTGATGACAGTAAAGAAGATCTAGATTTGGGCATAATCATTGGTTTATTAAGACATAATAACAGGGTTAAAGTTGATCTAGTATGCTGACAATCTTCATGGTTAAGGATCATTTTGTGACTTTCATACTATAAGAAAATAAACCTTCATTTACTAAGCATCATTGCTGGTGTAAATTTCGGTTCCATAAACAGATTTTGGTTAATTCATCTAAATGCTAGTTTGGGTATCATGCACTACATAATAATGAGTGCTAAATCTCTTTTTATATTGACAATGTTTTCAATGGACATAATTCACACATTGCAATACTTAATCAATTAAAACATTTATCTCATATCGTGAATGTTTGGGCAAATTATGATGATGATTTAAATCAGTCCAAGCACATCAAGCAGATCTGTAATTCATACAACTGTATTAAATATGGAAAATCAAGTATAAAATTCCTATAGATCTGCTTGTATTTTGTATCTTGTTCATATATGCATTTGATGAGCTATGATGCTAGCATTTATTTCATACATGGAACACATCTTTAAGTCAACAAGTCTCGAATTACATGGCAATTTTATGATGATACACTTCACGGTTACTAATGTTTTCAGATGCCAATGTGGTGGAATTCTATAAATTTGACATCATTGAGCGCTTGATGTAATACTCATATTTCATTTTGTCATTGTGAGTTGAACAAACATTTCCAGCACTCTAGCACAAGTTCATGGTTTATTCCTAAATCTACGTCTTGGAAACTTGTGTAACATTGGTTGTTGATCAAGAAAACACTCGACATACTTTAATTTTCACACTTCAAAGAAAAGGTGTTTGTTTGATTAATAATTCATCATCAATATAAATTATTTGACGTCCCACTTCTATGCGATTTAGTTAGTTTGAAATTAGGGATTCGCCCCTAGACTAGGATACCTATTTTCCATAGTTTGAAGTGTGGGGCAAGGCCTCCGAGGTGACAATAGGTAGCTTGCTTGATAGTTGCCTCAAGACTCTCTTGTTGTGGTTAGGAATTTTATATATGTCAGGCCACGGATGGACAAATGGAATAAGTAACTCCACGGATGATTATTTCATTAACATGATTCATACATAAATACATTGAGGAGATGACTCTTGGTTTCACCTTCCAATACCTCCGATGACTTTTGACATTCACCTATGACTTCGTATTCCTAATTTAATATTTACAAGACTATTTACAAAGTACCATAATCCCAAAGATTATGTATCAAACATCCCCCCCCTTAATTCGAAGAGGTGTTTGTGAGTCCAAGCATCATTCTGAACTTTTCAAAATTTTCTCTTCCAAGTGCTTTAGTGAAGATGCCAGTGATTTTCTCATTAAAGGAACAATGTCTCAAGTGAATATTCTTGGCCTCTACATTATATTGAATTAGATTGTAATGTC
>ML804193.1:55710-70652 GCA_009831015.1 Picea engelmannii | reverse complement strand
TGCGCCACCCTTCTTCTCCTCTCTCCAACTTGAAAATGCAACTTGCCTCATAAGAGAATGAGAAAGTGAAGTGTGTGTTAGAAGTGAGGCGCTAGCCTCTTATTTATATCAATCTGGCACGTGTGAAGAGTCACCATCTGGCAAGGCCGACCTCTCACACTGGGTGGGTAAATCCACCAATATTTAAATCTGGCCCTTTCATTATAACTGTTGGGGCCGACTTCTTATTCTGCACATTATAATTGTCCGATGACCAATCTGCAAAAGGGGATTTGGTCCTTATACAATTACCGACTTGATTAATCCTCAATGGGGATTAATCTAATAATAAAAATAATAATAATGACATGATTAATCCACAATGAGGATTTAATCCAATAACAAAATAATAAGAATGCTCTTCGCAGTTACATTATTTCAACAGTAATATGTAAACATCATACATTAAAAATAATAAAATGGAATACATCATCGGCTGTAGATGAGTAAGGACTAGAGCAATGAGGGGATTAATGGGGGTTTTGAAGGGTTTCCATATGCCATAAGTCTTAAGCCATCTTCATTAATCAATTTGTATTTAGCCATTTATCCGTTTGACTTATTTAGTACTCAATCATTGAATTCATGTAAGAAGTTGGGTGAGAAAGTCAACCCACTCAGTGATCAAAACTGTTGAATTTTGATGGTTATCTCATGCACATATAGTTTATTTTTGTTTTATCATTAACTGAACCATAAACACTGCAACAACACTACACTAGTTGTAGTAAACCAAGATCACAAGAAGAATAACCATGCACAAAAGACACCATAATTTATCCTGGGAAAACCCTTCTCAATCAAGGGAAAAACCCAACAATCCTTTGCTTATATTGCCAAGAGAAGATCCACCATCCACCACCAAACCCTAGCACACAAGAGGGTTCCCTATAACTGAGAAATCTAGTGCCTTAAAAGGATGCACACTTCAGCCGTACAAGTAGGTTTGAAATCATGAGATGACAAGTGAGAGTGATCCACAATGGGGATCTATCTCTCATATAAATATAAGACTTAGACACATCAAATGGATGTGTCTATTGGCACAATAGGGCTGACCTAAACAACTTAAAATAAAATTAATCTTTGACTCAATATTAATTATCTTTACATGGTGGGGCCGACTTGTACCCTTTACAACACAAATTAGGGTTTTACCAAAGTCTCACTCTCTGACAATATAGCAAGGGATCTCACACATCCTCTAGTGCTCTGTCACTAGGGACACGTCCACTTGTGCTCAACCACAAGGACGTCACTCTCAACCGATCAACTCAACTAAGTCCATAAGTGTACCATCTAGAGAGCCATCTCAGGTCGACTCAACTAAGTCCATAGGAGTTTGATAGGAGACCATCTCAAGTTGTCTCAACTTAGTCCAGAGGAGCACGACAAGAGACCACACATCATCTCAACTCAGTCTAGAGTATGACACACCCATCACATGGGATTTCTCATAGACGTCTCAACTCAGTCCATATGAGTACGATTTGGAGAGCCATCTCATGTCGACTCAACTAAGTCCAAAGGAGTAAGACAGGAGACCATCTCAAGTCATCTCAACTTAGTTCATAGGAGCATGACAAGAGACCACACGTCATCTCAACTCAGTACAGAGGAGTATGACACACCCATCACATGGGCTCTCTCATAGACGTCTCAACTCAGTCCAGAGGAGAACGATTTGGAGAATGTCTCATGAAGCTGCAATCAACAACACTACCTCTCAAATAGGGAGGCATTCTCCACCAGGCCAAGTCTCTCACGAAAGTACTCAAACTTCCTCCTCGCAAGCGGTTTGGTGAAGACATTTGAAACTTGCTCGTGTGTAGAAATTTACTGCACATGTACTTATTTCCTTTGCACCATATCTTTGATGTAATGGTATTTGATCTCAATGTGTTTCAATTTATCGTGAAACACAAGATTCTCGAAGAGCTTCACATAGCTCTGTTTATCACAATGGATAATGGTGGAATCCATCTCATGACCAAATAAATCTTTAAGGAGCTTGCGAAGCTACACTGCTTCGCAGTCTGCCACAGTTAATGCAATGTACTTTGCTTCTGCATTACTCAAATCCACATAAGTTTGTTTTCTGCTGTACCAGGAAACCATGGTAGATCCAAAGTAAAAAACAAAACCAGATGTGCTCTTTCGATCCACTGTGCTCCCTGCCTAATATGCATCGACATATCCCTGCAATCTCATGTCTACATCGGAGGCATATCTCAGGCCATAACCAATTGTTCTTCGTAGATATCTCAACACATGCTTCACTGCTACCCAATGTGTCTATCTTGGCTAACTCATAAACTGATTGAGGATACTCACTGCATAAAATATACCATGTCTGGTGTTAACCAGATACATCAATGGTCCAATCAATTATCTGTAAAGATGTGGATCAATCTCGCCTGAATCAATAGAAACCTCGTTCATTTTCTTCAAATTCATCACCATCGGTGTAGGCATGGATTTGTAGTCCATCATCCTAGATTTATTCAATATCTCAATTGTATATTTTCCTTGACTCAGGAAAATCTCATCAGTCCTCTACCACACTTCTAGTCCCAAGAAGTAGTGCATCATACCAAGGTCCTTCATCTCGAATTCAAAAGCCAATGCACACTTGCATTCAACAACGAGGATTTCTGAACCGGTGAGGAATAAATCATCAACATATAGGACCAAAATCAGGCATTGGTCTCCAACAATGTGGAAGTATAGGTTAGGATCAACAACACTCTTTCTGAAGCCCAAACTCATCAAGTATCCATCAATATTTTCATACGAAGCACGAGGTGCCTGCTTTATTCCATACAGGGATTTCTTCACCCTGCATACATGAGACTCCTTCTCATGTGCCATGAATCCATCTGGTTGGTCGATGTAAACTTCTTCCTCAATATCACCATTGAGAAAGGTTGTCTTTACACCCATCTGATGTAGTCTCCAACCCATGTATGTTGCAAGATCAATAATCGTATGGATGGAAGTGTATCAGGAAACATGAGAAAATGTCTCCTCATAATCTATTCCCTCCACCTGAGAGAATCCTCTAGCCACAAATCCTGTTTTGTACTTCTCGTCACTTCCATCAACTGCATGTTTGATCTTATAGATCCACTTGGAAGTCACTATAGACTTCCCTTCCGGTCTTGAAACAATATCCCACACATCATTCTTCATGATGGACTGATACTCTTCGGTCATGGCATCTTGTCAAACCTGCTGACCTCCTACTTCTCCATGAAAAGAAGCTGACCTCCTACTTCTCCGTGAAAAGAAAGTTCAACATCAATGATGTGACTCATAGATGAAACATAGCTCGAAAATCTATGTGGTCTCTTTCTCTCTCAGAATGTATCATGAGGAGCTGCATGTCCCTCTGCCTCCAGCAAAGACTGTCGAGCCCATGTAGGCCTCTCCCGACCTACTTCCATGTCTATGGGAATCATTAGCTGCAACTACAAGATCAACTGGATCAACAAATGTTTCCCTCTGAACTACTGAAGGGGGAGAAGGTGTTGTTTCTTCCTTCTTCTCAAATAGTTTGACTCCCTCTGAATTCGGAAGGATAAACATCTTCCTTTTCCTATGTTTCTAACCTGGAGACATCCCATGTCTTCTCAAGTTCTCTAGTGCCTCTACAATATTTTGTTGGCCTCCTGTACTAGGATAATAACCAAGATGACCTCCCTTAGGGATAACAATCAAAATGGCCTCCTATACTTTAGGATAATAACCAACCAAAAAAATTTGGACTCCTTTACCAGGGATAATGGTCCAAGTCATGAAGGCTCCCATACCAGGGATAATACCCTTCATTATCAAAATAAAGATACTACAGAGTAATGATTAAATCAATTAATGAAAGTAGTACACAACTTACCTTAGTTTGCAATCATGCTCAATCTTCCTTTTGGTCTTCCTAAGAAGACTGATATAGAGAAGAACTCCTCGTTGTTCTTGCTTGCATTCCTTGACTTATTTTGAGGTGGCTAATGTTCTTTTCCTTTCTTCCACAAAGTACAATGATTTTCATAGTGACAAGGGCTTGAAACCTTGCACATCACTAGCTACAAGTCTAGTCTCCTTGTGACAAGGGCTTGAAACCTTGCACATCACTAGTTGCGAGTCTAGTCTCCTTGTGACAAGGGCTTGAAACCTTGCACATCACTTAGATGCAAGTCTAGTCTCCTTGATGTCCACTAGAGCTTGTATAAGGTGCACTTATAGCCCACACTCAAAATTCACATCAAGGATCATTCTTAAAATCTGTACAATCTGCAACGTGCCTTTCACATCAACTCTCTTCAATCTTCCATAATTCTGGACAGTAATTCATGTTTGATAATTTGACAAATGGATGGTACATCCATTTCTAATCTTCATCAATTTTCTGTCACTATTTCTTCATCGCTGCCTCAGAGCCTAAAATCTGCCTCAGGATGCTGTTTGAATGCTCCTCAAATTTGTTGATATTATGGTAGTTGCGGGAGGTATTAACCTCAACGTATAACCCTAACAAGAATAAAATATTCTGGAAAGAAAGAAGAAACCCTAAATCTTTGGGCATAAACCTAGAAGACAAGTCGGCTAAAGAAAATAATCAATATTGAGTCTTTAGCCTTCAGAAAGAGAAGTCGACCCAAACCACTAAGAAAGAGAAATATAAATACAAGATGCTAGAGCTCATTTGTCCACACAGTTTGCAACTGCATAAATTCAGTAAGTGCGTAAGTATGGAAAGTAGTTGCAACTGCAGCTACTGCAACTAGTATTTTCAGTTTTAGGCTTGGAATTTCTCTTGGTTATGGTTTCGACTTTCTGATTGGTATGCTAGCTCTTGAGAGTGGTACACTACCTTCATTGGATTTTGGACCTAGGGTTTGCTTCCAGAATTATTCTCTCTGTCAAGGTTAAGGTGCTCGGGGGTGGCTTCGGCCTATGGTTGGGTGACAATATTTCTATATTTTCTATGGTTAAACGAGTACACCTATTATTTCTAACAGGTTATGGACCCACACTATCTTCAGATAGTCTAACCGTTGGAAGATAGATTGGGAGGATTTGCCCAATTATAGTTGCAGTTGCAGTCAAAGTTTTTTCTACAACAACAAAATCTTAACCCTCGTGTTGAGGCACCTTAAGTGAAGATATTGACCTAATTTATGGCTATCCTAGTGCTCCCTAACCTAGCGCACCTCCTGGTATTCTCAGCAATCTAAGACGTCAAGTTTGAGTTTTTGGTCAAAGTCAAAGGTTGACCAAGTCAAAGCAGCCATGACTTACTCTATGAAGTCAGAAAATAAATTAGAAGGGGTTTCTAACTTCAGATCATGGAAGACAATGATTGACCTCATCCTTGCCAAGAATAAAGTGTTGGATATCATGAAAGGAAAGATCGTGGAACCATAGTTTAAAGAAGGAAAAAAGAAGGAACCTCAAAACGTTGCAGTTATGGATAAGTTCAAGGACAATGACATCAATGCCATGAGTATCATAGTGGACTCTGTAAAAGACCACTTGATACCCTACATATCTCATCTTGACTCATCTAAAAAGATGTATGATGCCCTAACTAATATTTTCTCAGTGAGAAACATTGGACAAGTAATGATTCTGAAGAATGAGCTTCGTGACATGAAAATGAATGATGATGAAAGCATAACATCATACTTTGTGATAATCTCTCAGTTAAGAGATCAACTAAAAGCTATTGAAGAAACAATTTCAAGGAACTGGTAAATATAGTACTCAACATCCTTCCCAAGACATGGGATGCATTTGTTGCAAGCATGAACACGAGAAAGGAATATCTCACATTTGAAGAACTTTGGACTTGATATGCACAAGAAGAGTCAAGGATTAGAACAAAAGAGAAATCCCAAAAGAAATACGATGATCAAGCCTTCACAACAAAAATTCAAGAATTTCAGGAATAAGAGGAAGTTTGGCCTAAGGAAGGAAACCGACGAAGCATTAGTTGTCGAAGAAAGGGAACCCTCAAAGAAGGCCAAGCAGGATAAAACAAACTTCTTCTTCTAAGACAAGGTAACAATATTCTTCATAGTTCTTGTACATACCATGTTTACATAGTTTATGTACATATTTTTCATATCTATTTCTTAGAAGATAAGATGTTCAATTGAAACAATTCCTATGGAAGAATAACACGATAAGGATTGTTATCATGATGACTACAAGTCAAGAAATACACATGAAAAGATGAAGTACATTGACAAACCTTGGTAACAATTCCTGTGGAAGCTATTACATAAGTAACAACTGCAAGATAAGACGAAACCAGAATCAAACTTGAAGAAACCCAGAAGAAGTCAAAACAGAAAGAAGTCAGCAATCAAGAGGAAATTAGAAAAAGACTTGTGGCACTTTGCAGAAGGAAATAATGATGCAGATGGAAGCGTGGACTCTCTTAGATGGATGGAGTTGATTACAAAATTCCAAAAGAAGAGCATGCAATCATGCATGAAGCAAGGATTAGGAGGGAGCTAATCCTAAATGATATGATCCATTGAGGATTATGAAGTATCTGTCCATGTTCCCATTGAAAGTAGCAGCCATGATAAGCATCATGTGTTTAGTTTGACTCTAGAAGAAGTCTTCTTTGAAAAGAAGCCTTAAGTATCCTTGGTTATCCATCTACATCCATGATTCTATGATGAAAGGAATAGTTGGAATATTCAGGGAATGGAATCTATAGAAGACTCCATGGACCCAAAATCTAAAGAGGAACGTGAGGAAGAACATGAAGATTCCAAGAAAGAAAGAAAAGCTAGAACAACCAGTTATCATACCGAGAATCATAAGACTACCATCTTGGTTTTAACCCACTAAGAAGCAATCGAGAAGAAGAAATGGAAGTTATGATAAAGAACAGTGTATGTAAGAAAATGTGAAAAATACTTATGAATGGAAGCATTGCAAGATTCAGAGATTCTTCTAGAAGGAGGGAGAAAACTATGACAACAACTTATTCTAGCAAACCCGATATACCTCTTGTAGTATCCATGGATTGGAATTTACATGTAAAAGTATGTTGTCCCCAATAAAGCAAGTGAGAAACAAGTTTATACCAGAAAGATACTCATGTATGCAGATATAAGAAGACCTTGTATGGATTCAAACAACCTGATGCAAAGTATCTCATATACAACACAAGCATGGTGAAAACTTTCTATGACAGAGATAGTGTATCAGAATAGTTACTCAGAAGTCTGGGATGATGGATTGTTAATCCATGGAAAAATCTTAGGATGACAGAAGAAGTGCTACTTGGATATGTTTTAGTTTGAGCCTTTCCACGATGACATGAGCTAGCAGGAAACAAAGGTACTGAATTCAACCATGATATATTGTAATGATTAGAGCTATGTGAAGCCTTCAGAGAAAACCAATGTTCCATGACAGACCGAAGTACATTTGAGATCAAGCATTATATATTATCCATGATGGAGTCCAAGAAGAAAGAAGTGGTTCTCTAGTATATCTCCACCGATGAAGCAAACAACAAATATTTTGGTAAAGACTTTGTCCAAGACAAAAAGTTTGCGTACTTAAGAAACAAGTTGGGGCTCGTGGAGACAACCTCCTTATTGAAAAAGAAAGAGATTACTCCCAGGTTGGGAGGGAGTACTGATATGGTATTAATTTATGGATAGTCATTTTTCAGTTTGAAAAATGGTCTAGGATGAGAAATTCCTTTCCAGTTCGAAAAGTGGTTTGAGATTTATGACGGACATGCGTTTTCCAGTTCGGAAAATGGTATAGATCGGACAGTCATTTTCCTAATGAAAATGGTCCGATAGATTGTTGATGTACCATAGACAATGATTCCCCTTATGGCCAGTGTGGGGGAATGATCTAGGAAAATCATTCTTCTTGGTATTCGCTCTGAGTAGTGTTCAGGTAGAATGGTCCACCTCGCCGGGTAGTCATTCTTTCGAAGTTCATAGTTGTGAGTAGTTTCGAAGAATGGTCTGTTTTGGGGGTTGGTGCAGGACAATAATTTCCATTAGGAAATGGTTTGAACAATCATTCCCTAGGGAAAACTCTTTGTATCTAGGTTGCACTATGATTAGTGTTGGAGGAATGGCCCAGTTAGGTGAATGGTCCAGGTTCAACAATCAGAGACAAGAATTCCCTAGGGCAGACTCATTCTCTCCAAGTTGCACTATGATTAGTACCGGAGGAATGGCTCAGTTAGGTGAATAGTCCAGGCTCAAAAATCAGGGACACTTATTCTTCTATGCTTAAGAAGAATAGTCTAGGTATCCCATGGCTAATTTTTTTACCTTCTGAGGGTAGATAGTCTTCCAAATCTCACAGATGTGAGTGGAAGAATGGCCCAGATGACTCAATTTATATCATGATATTGTTTTATGCAGGTTGATATCAGATGATATGATTTTCGTGGAGATTGTATGTCTCTAGACAATAGATGTATGCTACTATGGTGGATGTGTTCCACTGGTTGTGACTATGTGTCACTGATTAAGTAGTTGTGTGCTACTTGGTGTGGTTGTGTACCACTAGATAGTAGTTGTGTACTACTATGGATAGACACAATTGTGTTCTATTGAATGGAATTGTTCAAATTTCCATGAAGACTATCAGTAGTGTTGGAAATGATTACCATCTAGATAGATAGTTAGTGTGTTGGTGGACAGATATTCTCCAGGTAGAAAATGGTCCAGGAAAATTATTCTTCTAGGACATATGTCCGGATTAGAAGAATAGTCCTTGTAACCCATGGTGTGGCTTCCAACATATGTTGGAATAATTATTCTTATAGGACATATGTCTGGATTAGAAGAATAGTTCGTGTATCACTCTGTAGAATGAGTGACTTATTCAGCATCATGCTTGATTACTCAGATGGAGTATGGCTTCGAGAGATGATGCAGTTGATGCTATCATATGATACTGATAGTGATGATGGTGCTCGTGATTTGATCATGAGATAGCCTGTGTGGCTATAATGATGCTACCAGTTGAATGGTATGTTTGTGCTCAATACCATTGTTTTCAATACCTCCCTAGCTAGGAGGGAGTGTTGATATTATGGTAGTTGCAAGAGGTATTAACCTCCATGTGTAACCCTGAAAAGAATAGAATATTTCGAAAAGCAAGAAGAAACCCTAAAGCTTTGGACATAACCCTAGAAGACAAGTCGGATAAAGAAAATAATTAATATTGAGTCTTTAGCCTCCAAAAAGAGAATTCGGCCTAGACAACTAAGAAAGAGCAATATAAATACAGGATGCCAAAGCTCATTTGTACACACAGCTCGCAACTGCAAAAATTCAGTAAGTGCGCAAGTCTGAAGAGTAGTTGTAGTTGCAGCTACTGCAACCAGTATTTTTGGTTTTAGGCTTGGACTTTCTCTTGGTTATGGTTTGGAATTTCTAATTGGTATGCTAGCTATGGAGAGTGGTATGCTACCTTGATTGGCTTTTGGACCTAGGGTTTGCTTTTTGAATTATTCTCTCTGTCAAGGTTAAGGTGCTCGGAGGTGGCTTCGACCTATGGTTTGGTGATAATATTGCAATATTGTTTATGCTTAAATGAGCACACCTATTATTTATAACAATATTTGCCCCAAAGTGTTGTTTGAATGCACCTTAGATATGCCTTCAAAGTGTTGTTTGAATGCACTTTAGATCTGCCTTCAAAGTTCTATTTGAATGCACCTCAAATCTGCCTTCAAAGTTGTTTCATAATTGGCCTAAATATTCGCCCTTAACTGCCTCAAACTTACGCCTTATCTTTGACGCAGAATAGGCCTGGATATTCACCATTAACTGCCTCAAACTTGTGCCTTATCTTTGCCGCAGAATAGGCCTCAGAGTAGGTCTAAAGCTCATCAAATGTAACCTAGAAATTTTCTTTCAGATCAACTTAAAAAAAACAGACCTTAGATCTGCCCACAGACTGCTTTTAGGATACCTCAGGTTCTGCCTTAGATCTCCCTCAAAAAACTGATCTGCAATTTTGTTTTAGGTCCACGATTTTAGGTCTGAGTTTAAGTGCGTAATAGGTGTGTTGTTAGGAATCTTATGAGGCAACCCTAGAGGGGCCTCTCCATGTTGGTAACTGCCTTAAACAAGGCTCGACTAGGTCTAATATGTCTACGACCAACCTTGAACTTCACCACAAATATTTAAGGGAAGGTCCGGCCCTCTCCTTACACCTACAACAGGGGTCTAGCAGCCTTTAAGTGTCCACGACCTGTCTTCATTGAATGTGCAATAGGTCATCTTCAGGAACTGCTATGATACCATGTTGAACTTTGATGGTTAGCTCATGCACATATAGTTTATTTCTGTTTTAGCATTAATTGAACCATAAACACTACATCAACACTACACTAGTTGCAGTAAACCAAGATCACAAGAAAAATAACCATGCACAAAAGACACCCGAATTTATCCTGGGAAAACCCTTCTTAATCAAGGGAAAAACCTAGCAATCCTTTGCTTATATTGCCAAGAGAAGATCCACCATCCACCACCAAACCCTAGCACACAAGAGGGTGCCCTATAACTAAGAAATATAACACCTTAGAAGGATGCACACTTCAGTCGTACAAGTAGGTCTGAAATCATGAGATGACAAGTGAGAGTGATACATGGTATCCCCTAACCTAGGGATAACTAAGGAGATTATGTCTCGAGGCCCACAGGTCCTAGACATGGAGTATCGAGAGCCAGATCGACTTGAGCATGGCCCTGGAGAGCCCATCCTTTCATTCTTCAATGCCTCCACTTTGTCAACATCAACAACATTCATCACATCGGCCTGGTCTTGCAATAGAGATGGGTCTTTCTCCATGAGGTAATGAGTCTGGGTATCATAGTATGTGCCACTATGATTCTCAAAACCTTTCAATATGTGCATTTAATTCTTTTTTCTTCTAACGTGTGCTTGAACCTTATTATTTTCCACTTGACCATACCTAGGGGGAATGACAGGATGCCCTAGTAAGATGGTACCCATAGGGTTTGAGTTTCCACTAGGGGTATTCATGAAAGGCCATGTTCGCTCCCTCCATACTTACCACTTTTCATCTTTTTCCCACTCATCCATCCCATTACACTAGTCTGGGCATTGGGTTGGCCAAATATCTAAGGGTTGTACCTTACCTTGTGGGAAGAAGGGGCTAAAGGCCCAGAGGGTAAAAGTAGCTGGTGTTATCGCTCTAAGAGTCACCCCCTAACTGCAAATGGGAGTAAGCCTAGTAACATTAATTTTTTTTCAAGTGGGTTTAACGTTGGGAGTTAGGACAAGACTGCAAAGAAAGGAAAATATAACAGAGGTTGATGCAGATCAGTCCTGGACCGTTGGGCTATGGAGTCATAAGTATCGTGCTTAATGAAGGAATTTAAACTGCCTATCAGACAAAGGATTTATGTGGTGATGAGGAGAAGGGAAACAAAATGTTTTTGAGTGATAAACGATGAAACATGGGAAAATAAAAATAGATCCTCTACCACCTCAGGAATCCATAGATCAAAGATGCTACATCCAAACAAAGAAGAAAAACAACAAGTGCCTGAGTGATAAATGATGAAACATGGGCAAGATGACAACAGATCCTCTACCGCCTCAAGAATCCATAGATCAAAGATGCTACATCCAGACAAGAAAGGAAAAAAAAAAGTGTCTGAGTGATAAATGATGAAAGATGGGAAAGATGACAACATATCCTCTATCGCCTCAGGAATCCATAGATCAAATATGCTACATCCAGACAAGAAAGGAAAAAAACAAGTGTCTGAGTGATGAACGATGAAATATGGGAAAGATGACAGCAGATCATCTACCACCTCATGAATCCATAGATCAAAGATGCTACATCCGGACAAGAAAGTAAAACAACAAGTGTCTGAGTGATAAATGATGAAAGATGGGCAAGATGACAGCAGATTCGCTACCGCCTCAAGAATCCATATCAAAGATGCTACATCCAAAAAAGAAAAATAGAACAACCCCTAAACTAAGAAGACAGTTTGATAAAACAACTCAAAGAATATTCAATAACATAATATTTTACAATCCATGCCCCTCAAGCTTACAAACTAAAATGCAATGCCCTATTTCTAAAGCTCTCTCGTCTCTCCAACCTCTAAACCCCCCCCTACCATGTTTTGGTTTTATCTCCTGCTTTTATACTCAAAATGATGGTCAACAACTAGGAATCTTAGCTGGTCCTCCTATCATAGGGTTCTTCACGTGGTTCTTTCTTCTGTCAGAAGGCAAGTCAGATCAACATGGGTCTACTAGAGAAACTTCTCTATGTGGTACCTCGGGCTGAAAGTCCTGTATCTATGACTAGACCCTCCATGCTTTCTATTTATGGGGCGAGTCGAAGTTTCAACCACCACTCCCTCATTTTATTAACTAATCTTTTCTCGGGATTGAGACGTGGATTTGACGCCTAGAAGGTCGCCACGTGCTGCTCACGGATTGGATGTTGAATAAGCATGTGATTTCGGGCCACAAAATCCAGTCCTTATTCATTATCTGAATCCTCATCGAGAACGGGATGCGGCCTGACAACTAGGGGGCGACCATGTGCTGTCATTGGATACAACGCTGAACAAGCATGTGAATTTGGGGTCGTCAAAAATGGTTTGGACCCACACCGCTTTTGGGCCCGAAATGAACCATCTTCCGCCACATAGCTTCCCCGCAATATCGTGGTTTGGATTTCGGCCCACTTTTGGATTTTAACACCTGTGCAGTTCACGACGCCAAAATGACCGGTGGCCGTTGATCTGGCTACGATCTGCGATCTAGGCGCACCTGCTATTTTAGCACCCCCGCTAAAATTTATTTGCCTGCCAACTATGGAATCCTTCCAACCATGTTTAGAGATGGCGCTAAACTAAACTACGCAGGGGATCTCCGCTGATGCAAATTGCACCCACCTGTTGCTTTTTCTCATGGCTGTCACCTGCGACCCTAGAAAAATTCATGTGATAACATCTGGCTCCACAGGGGATGGCATGCTCTCGGTGAGATGCAAAGAACAAGCAGTTTTAGTGCCTTAGCTTTTGGGTTTTGGAGTCGATATCAAATGCATTTTGCTGGAGACAACATGATGACATGTACACTACTTAACTTAAAAATAAAACAAACACAAATTCTCTAGAAGGAGCTTATTTATGTACAATCCTAAACTAAACGATTTTACAATGTGCTAGGTGAAAAAAAACTTCCACCAGAGCCATTCAAGTAACTTCCTAATTGAAAACTTATTTACTATGACACTGATCAACAAGGGATAACAAAACTGTGGCAACAAACTAATTACATTCTTCAAATTACCTTCCAATGTTAAAGGTAAGATAAATCTTGAAGGCTTCAATACATTGAGGAAATGCAACTCCATGTACTCCCTTATAGGTTCATAAAATAGGTGATAAAACTTACTAGGTTGGTAACAGAAAGCCTGCTCTTCTTTACAACTTCTCACATATGGTTGAATGTCTGTGGCAAGGATAGGTGAGTGAATGGCTGATGTGGGTTGCTGATCCACTTCTCTTTGATATTCTCTGATAGCATCTGCTAGCTGATGGCAAGAAATCTCCTCATGTATATCAATGGATGGCTCTTTCTCTCTATCATGTTGCCCTTGGTAAAATCTTTCACTTTCATTAGAAGGATGGATGCTAATTCTCTTTGCTTCCAAGACAAGAAACAACTCAACATCTTCATCACTGTCTCCATAATGATCAAATAAAGGAGGAGTCTCGAATGACATACCAAGAGGTATCTTCTGCCCAACATGAGAATATTGTTCTTCATTATTAAACATTGGTTGCCTTTCAAGATTCAATCCAGGAAGCAATATCTTATCATCATCATATAAGTCAAAAATAGGCTACTCATATCTAGGCTTTTTAGAGATAGGGTTACAAAGAGTATCAACTTCCACAACAGACTCAATTTATGCACTTTCCTTATTGAGACAACAAACCAAGCTTTCATCTGATGTCGATGAACATGGAAGAGAAAGAGTTGATTCCTCATCCAAGGTGTCTTCTCCATTCTCACAGCCGTTATAAGAATCAATTATATCCTGAACACAATCTTTATACTCCTCACAACAACTATGACAAATTAACTCAGAGGAATAAAACTTTTGACAATGAATATTGAAAGCTACATGAAACTCTTTGAGTGAAGAAACGCTAGAAATATCAAGAGAGTGATACCAAATACGAGCCTCTCCTTGAAGAGAGTACATAAAAAACTTCATACATATGTCTTTCATGTTGGATGTCAAGTTGTTGCATCAAAGCATGAAACCCTAGAACATGTTCAAGAGGGCTGTCATTCTCGCCTTCATAAAATATTGGCAACAGATCTTTCTTTTCATCAATTTGAGGCACGGGATTTGGATAACCATCTATGGATGAGAAATTTAGTGGGGCAAACCTCCTGACCAGGATAGCCTCCATAGCCATTTGATTTGTCTCCTTTCAGTGAAGTCACCAACAAATTCTGCACAATGGAGTCGCCATGGTGAAATATAAGCAGTCAGAACAATGTGTCCAGCTTTAGTTCACCATATAAAACTGGATCTCTTTGTTGTCATTCTCCCAGGGAATATATCTTCACTTTTGTCCATGCCCCTCAGGCTTACAAACTAAAATTCAATGCCCTATTTCTAAATCTCTCTCGGCTCTTGTTAAGAACCAAATATCAATATAGCATAGAAAAACCTCAGAAAAAGTACTCAACGCCTTGAAAAAGAGATAATTTCAGATAATAAGCCTCTTTGAGGGGGAAACCTCCTTTTACCCCACTTAAATTTTCAAGTACAAGATGATTCAAAATGAAAATGTCTCCTTGGTATATATAGGAGA
>ML804193.1:40075-52784 GCA_009831015.1 Picea engelmannii | reverse complement strand
TTCAAACCAAAGTTGGAGTTTCTCCATTCTTGATTCACCTTCCTTGTGTCCTCATCATGAATTTCATGGGATGCATTTTCACTTTCAGGTGTCTTCTCTGCTACGAAATTTTTCAATACTTCCATGATCTCCCCTTTTAAACCCTCCATCATCTCTTGTAGTTCATTTTTTGTTACTATCTTCTTTTGTAGATCATTTATGTACCTATGCATTTCTTCACCTTCATCAAGAGTCCAAGTAGGATTTTTTGGAGGCTCATTTGGTGTAGAAGTTCCCTTTTTGGGTGGCATGTTGGCCAAGTATCACTTTTGAACCTTGATTTTGAGGTGGTTCTGCTAGACAATATTTCTTTTGTTGTATCTCCCAAGTTTCGGCCCTTCTAGGTATGAAAATTTCTTTTATGTAGTTCTCTGATATTTATCCTCTGCAATGCCACAATTCTGATCAAAATAGGATGTGCCAAGTGGAATTTACGGTAACTTCCCCACAACTTGTCGATTTTTGGCCTTTCCATGAGATCTAACTTGTATAGCGTGCCCCACACAAAATAATTGATATAAAATTCTGAAACTTACACCAGAAATACTACAGACTGTCCACGATCCAATGAAACTAGTCCCACTCAATTTGGATACTCTAGGAAGAAGTTATGATTGTTTTACCTGGAACGTCTTCTTGAGACTAGTTAATAGGACTAATCAGATACCCTATCTTACACAAGGTGTATCTACAAATTTGAGATGACCTAGTAGCTGAAATTTTTACCCCAGATACTTTAGTAATTTATGTAAATATCCTCTGGAGTTCAGGGTCTAAAACGTTACAGAATTTTTTTTATAGCGAAAATTTTGCAATGACTCAGTTCAGGATGATTCCATAACCCTATCTTGTAAAGGTTGTATCTCCGAAAGTATAATGCCTCAGGAGCTGAATTTTGAACCCAATGTGACTTGATCCATATACTAAATATCCTCCAATCCGTTCCTTCTAAACCATTGTAGAAAAAAAGTTATAGCGAAAATTCCAAGGTGTCTCAGATGTAGCAGCGAAACCCCAAGACCTTGAGCTCTGATACCATATGTTAAGAACCAAATGTCAATATAGCATAGAAAAAACTCAGAAAAAGTACTCAACGCCTTGAAAAAGAGATAATTTCAAATAATAAGCCTCTTTGAGGGGGAAACCTCCTTTTACCCCACTTAAATGTTCAAGTACAAGATGATTCAAAATGAAAATGTCTTCTTGGTATACATAGGAGACTAGGAGGTATAATTACAACTAATGGCCTAAAGCCGACATAAATAAAATAACATTACTAATATAATATGCCCCAATTAAGGGGTAATGAGCCAATATTAGGGCTTAACAGCTCTCCAACCTCTGAAAAACCCCCCTACCCTGTTTCATTTTTATCTCCCGCTTTTATTCTCAGAACGATGGTCAAAAACCAGGAATCCTAGTTGGCCCTCCTATCATAGGGTTCTTCACATGGGTCTTTCTTTTGTCAGAAGGCAAGTCGAATCAGCATGGGTCTGCTGGAGCAACTGTCCTCTATGGTACCTTGGGATGAAAATCCTCTATCTATGACCAAACCTTCCATGATTTATAATTATGGGGTGAGTCGAGGTTTCAACCACCACTCCCTCATTTTATTAACTGATCTTTTCTTGGGATCAGGACGCGGATTTGATGCCTAGAAGGCCGCCTCGTTTTGCTCACGGATTGGGCACTGAATAAGCATGTGATTTCAAGCCGCAAAATTCAGTCCTTGTTCATTAGCTGACTCTTTCTTAGGACCAGGATGCGACCTGACGACTAGGGGGAGGCCACATGCTGTCATTGGATACAGTGTTGAACGAGCACGTGATTTTGGGGTCGTCAAAAGCGGTTTGGACCCACACCACTTTTGGGCCCAAATGCGCCATCTTCCACTACGTAGCTTCTTTACAATATCGTGGTTTGGATTTCAGCCCTCTTTTGGATTTTAACACTCGTGCAGTTCATAGCGCCGAAATGAATGGTGTATGTTGATCTGGCCGCGATCTGCAATCTGGGCGCGCTTGCTATTTTAGTTCCCCCGCTAAAATTTATCTGCCTTCCAACTACGGAATCCTTCCAACCGCGTTTAGAGATGGTGCTAAACTAAACTGCACAGGGGATCTCCACTGCTGCAAATTGCACCCGCCTGTTGCATGTGCTCATGGCTGTCACCTGCAACCCTAGACAACTTCATGTTATAATAGATGGAAAAAGATAAAAGCCAAGAATGAAACCTTGAGATGCTTCACCCAAGGATCCATGAGAAAGCAATAAAAATATTCTCAGCAAGAAACAGAGGGACCCATAAAAAATAATAAAACAAGACCTAGTTAGAGGATAGGGGGTCTCATCACGAGCCAACCTATTAGGTCCATGGGCATGTAGTGGTATGACACTAACAACGGATGGTCACCATACCAGGGTAGTGGATCTTGGTGGCATAACCAAGAGAAAGGGGGTCTCATCACGAGCCAACCTTCTCATTTCCGTGAAATGGTTGTGGGTAACATTGCCACCACTGGTCACCATGCCAGGGCAATGTCCCCTAACTAGCCTCTTGAAAGAAAAAACAATAAGAATAAAAGATAAAAGGCATGAATGGGCTTGGAAACATTTGCATCCATGACAAGGTGCAACTCACCCTCTTCAGAGGCACCCACAGGTGAGACATACATTTCCCTGCTATCACTGCAACCCTTGCCCAGACATCCCTTACCACCTCATCCATTCACATGGCCTAGATTTGACTTCTCCCGGAAACATCCCACATCCATTGAGAATTAGCCCAATAGGACATCCTAACGTTCCCTCCAAACTAGGCTTGCATATTAGCATAATGTCTTTGAGCACTTGTCTGGGTAAAGGGGTTTTATGCACATGTTTAATAACTTGATGATTACATGTGATTATCATTGCTATGATCCCTGTGACTTATGATCCCATGGAGGGTGTATCTGTTTATGTTGCAGGGCCACACCCTATGGACAGGTACACATGGGGAGATGATTAGTTTGGACCTCCATGGGGTTAAAATCCCATCAGATGGATGTTGGGACCCCATCAGGGGGCAGAGAAAGATCAGAGGATTGCACCAAAGAAAGAGGAGGATGTTTCACCAGGGGCAACCTGGTAGGGCTAGACCTAGGGGGGTTGTTCCCTTTCCACCATGATGTAGGCCTTGGAAGTCCCATGGCTTCACCCAAGTCACCCATGACATCATCCAACGTTTTGGGATGTTTTGGAGGTAGTTGTGTGCCAAGTGGCACGTGTGGCAGGTTCTTGAGGCCCAAGGAGGCCTAACGTTTTGCTCCAGGAGGCCAACGTTTCCCAAAAAGGGCCTAACGTCACCCTAAAAGGGCATGAAATCATTTTAGAAACATATTTTAGGGTTTAAATGTGACATTTAATGTAAAAAGTGGATTTTATTTGTAACTAGCTATGTCGGCCTTTTTGACCTAATTTTGGTTATTAGTATTGTATAAATAAGGGGAAAATCCTCTTTATTTTTCATCATCTTTCACTCACACTTGTGAGGTCTAAAATTTGCACCCTACTTAGGGTTTTATGACTGAAATTTAGTGCACACTTGTTGGAGGAAGGTTAATCTTGGTGTTTTTGGGAATTTTCTTGGTTGAAAGTCTTCAACTAGGGCATATGCTTGGTGAATGTAAGTAAAATTCTGCAATTCTTCTTTCTTTTGAATGGTCATAGTATATTTACTTTTCATTTTACTAAGATTATGAAATTTCTAGCTTAAAACCATAGGAGATTAAGCACATGTTATTGTCCTTATCTCAATAACTATTCACCTACTAGATTTTGCCAAGAAGTCATTTTCCTTGAAGCCATTGCTAAGGGCCTTGCCATTGCAACACCCTAGCACTTATTGCTTCATCTTAGCCGTCATTTGCTTCATATTTGAGTTAAAGAGGGAGAAAAATATGCTAAGGCCTAGGGTTACCTACACCTTAGTAGTCATTTTCCCCTAGGGTTTGGTGGTTGAATCCTTGGCTTCAATTATCAACCCCTCTTGTCTTTGGCTCTCCTATTATCATCCCTTACCTTCAACATTTGATGCCACTTTATTGACTCCATTTTCCCTAAGAAAACACTAGTTTCATTCCTCACTAAGAGTGATTGACCAACACAACATTCAATACCTACTCTTTGAACAACCTACTAACACTTTCTAACCCTAGAATAGCTTGACCTACTAACAACATTGTTGTTGTTACTAAAGTAAGCTACAACCATTATATGCAGCATTAAAACCTCAAAAAAAGCAATTGTAAAAGTTGAATTATACTTTGTATTATGTGCATCTGTCAAATGATAATGTTATGACTTCAATGGTTAATGGTGTTTAGTCATTTTGAAGCTAGTTTCAAGACATTTTATGTGAAGTATTGCTCTATAAACATTGTTGTTATAAGATTTTTGTTTACTTCATCGTATTCATCAAATTGATTTATTTAAGAAAATCCATTGGTTTTATGAAGTGCTAACCAACAAGTGTACTTGCAAATATATAGTTTTCTTGGTGCTTTGTTCTGGGAAGGTACACTTCTGACATATTATCTCTGCATTGGTTATTAGAACTGGACTTTCTAATCAGTGGTGACTTGTGAGAGGGGACATTTACCTAGCTACTTTGACTTTGCCTTCTCAAAACCTCAGGCCATTGGAGACGTCTCCCCTGGGCCTACCACCCTAAATAGAAAGAGACATCTAATTGAGGTGACAGTGATAGGATAGTCTCTCGTTATGCCAATTTGCTTTCCATTTACGTTTTCTTCTATCAAAGTACAAATTGTTTGATAACAATCCATAATGGGGATCTATCTCTCATATAAATACAAGACTTAGACACATAAAATGGATGTGTCTATTGGAACAATAGGGCCAACCTGAACAACTTAAAATATAATTAATCTTTGACTCAATATTAATTATCTTTACATGGTGGGGCCGACTTGTACCCTTTACAACACAAATTAGGGTTTTACCAAAGTCTCACTCTATGAAAATATAGCAAGGAATCTCACACATCCTCTAGTGCTATGTCACTAGGGACACGTCCACGTGTGCTGAGCCATAGGGACGTCACTCTCAATAGATCAACTCAACTAAGTCCATAGGAGTACCATCTGGAGAGCCATCTCAAGTCGATTAAACTAAGTCCATAGGAGTCCGACAAGAGACCATCTCAAATTGTCTCAACTCAGTCTAAAGGAGCATGACAAGAGACCACACGTCATCTCAAATCAGTCTAGAGGAGTATGACACACCCATCACATGGGATTTCTCATAGATATCTCAACTCAGTCCATAGGAGTACCATCTAGAGAGCCATCTCATATCGACTCAACTAAGTCCATAGGAGTTAGACAAAATACCATCTCAAGTCGTCTCAACTCAGTCCAAAGGAGCACAACAAGAGATGACACGTCATCTCAACTCAGTCGAGAGGAGTATGACACACCCATCACATGGGCTCTCTCACAGACGTCTCAACTCAGTCCAGAGGAGAACGATCTAGAGAATGTCTCATGAAGCTGCAATCAACAACAAAGACATGGGTTAATGTAATCATTATTGGGGAAATAATAAGAGTCAAACAAGCATGGGAGAAGAGGAAATTCAAGTAGGAAGAAGAGAAATTTTTACAATTAGCAAGAACTAAGGAAAACATAGCTAAGTGTTGTAAAAGAGTGGTTAATTGTAGTGGGTACTGAAGAGAGCTTGATAAAGTTGGTAATTGCGCTGAGAATGAGGCTCGTATGCCTGTGAATGATTCATGTTGAGGAAATTACCCAAGATAATTTGCAAATGTTGTGTGAGCACTCCCATTGCAGCTGAGAGACGACAGTGCAGAGAAGGAAATCTCATCCCTTGGGTTATGCACACTGATGGGGAAGAGAGTTGGGCAGTTGGTGTTGCTGTAGGAGTTGCATCATTGTGTTTTAGTGGGTATTTGGAGTTGTTACAGTGGACTATAGACACCCATAGTATCTTGTTCGTCCTTGCGGACTCATAGCTCTGACACAAGAGTGACTTGTTGCAAAGAGAATTGATACAACATAGCCTACAGTTGGGAGGAGCGTCCTTCATCTGCAGTTGGTTGTGTAAAAAATTTTGAATGATGTGTTTTGATCACTTTTTTATTTACAGTTTTAATTCTATGATAGAATGTTGTATTCACTCTGTAACTTATATGTATGAATGTTGTTGTGCATGTGTAATCATTTGCATTCACATTTTTAATTATTCATGGCAATTGCATGAGCTTGTATGTCACGATGTGTATATTTCTTCATTTGAATTTATATGTTAGTCGATTTTACCAGTAACGTGACTCAACGAGGGAGTTGGGTACATTATATCTTGGTATCATAGCAGATAATGGTAGTAATAGGACTAAACTTGGAGGTTGGGTATGTTGCAGATTCGTATCATAGCTTTTGGTTCAACATCATACTTGTATGGACCAAAGATTAGCATGAATTTGGCAAATTCGTGGTTGCGAAGTTTGATCTGTGTCGAATTTGGGAAAAAATGTAAAATTAGAGTGAAATCCCTAAATTTCTGAGCAAATTCAATTCGAATTTGCACTCAGAATGGTTGAAGAGATGATTAATGGCATCAATATGCAAGTTGCAAAGTTAAAAATTGGCATAAGAGGTTGAATTTCATGTTTTCATGACGACTATGAATTTTGGAGAATCAATGACTGGGATTCACCTTGGGTCAGTTTAAAAATTTCTAAGTTCACCGAAGACAATTTCTTGGTTCATCAAAAAAAAATTAAGTTCGACAAAATTTGACAAAGTGGGAATCAAATTTTGTCACCGAAAAATATCGGAATTCGATGAAGTTTGGTGAAATGACAACCCAGATCACATTCGATTTGGCGATCAACGACTAAGATTCATATGCAAGTTTGTATAAGTTTGGGGAATGAACGACTGAGATTGCATTTGATCTTGAGATCAATGGTCCAAAACAATCGTGGTTTTGGACAAAAAATTCTAAGTTAAACAAGTTCGATGACGTGAAGAAAAGTTAAGATTGTTGATGTAGTTTTTCCAAGATTGGAGGTCACCAAAAAAGTGTAGCTTTTCCAAGATCTTCGATGGATTTTTTTGGAGGTCACCGAAAAAGTGTAGTTTTTCCAAGATCGCCGATGGATTTTTTCGGAGGTCACCGAAAAAGTGTAGTTTTTCCAAGATCACCGATGGAATTTTTCGGAAATCACCAATGAAGTTTTTTGGATGTCTCCAAAAAAGTGTAGTTTTTCCAAGATCGTCGATGGATTTTTAGGAAATTTCCAATTGACGATGGATTTTTTCAAAGGTTTCCAAAAAAGAGAAGTTTTTACAAGATCGCAGATGGAGTTTTTCGAAAATCATTGATCGCAGATGGAGTTTTTCGGAGGTTTCCAAAAAAGTGTAGTTTTTCCAAGATCATTGATGGATTTTTTCATAGGTCGTCGAAAAACTGCAGATTTTTCAAGATCGTTGATACAAAGGATTTCATTGATCATCGATACAAAGGATTTTCCCGCCCACCCATAGGAGAATTTTTTGGATCACTAATTAAAGGAAAGGATATTGATGATATGGCCAATTGAGGGGATGATAGATGGACATCAACAACCACATGAAATGTTATGTCAACCATATTTCCACATCACCAAAGATGATATTTTTTATTTAACAAAAAAACATATGGAGCCAAAAACTTGTTTTGGCCATAAAATGAGCAGAAAAACTCAGAATCAAATAAAATTTGAAGGGTATGTCCACGAAGATGAAGGCTACAAAAATTTCAATGGGGGTCACTAACCATTTCTGCTTACATTTTCCAGAAAATGCAAATTAGTGGTTTTCAAAGATCTAGGTGGTGCTCACTGACCGAGACCGAGATAAAGATGAACTTTTTATAAGGAGTCCAAAATGAGGGCACGATGAAATTTTTATAGAGAGTCCAAGTGGGATTCTAGAAAAATTCCAAAGGGTTTGGTGTGGCGATGTGGAAATAGGGAAAAATCCACCATTCCTACACTTTTGGGGGATTTTTGAAATCTTCAGAGGAAAAAGGACCCTAGATCACAATTCTAGAAAAAATTATTTAGTCGACATTCTACCTCCTTGACAATATAGACAACCTTTTCTTGAGGAATTTTTTCTTAGTTTTTATCTGTTTGGGAGATAGCTAGTTTTGACTGAAGTTTGGAGAAAATGTAAAAGTACAACGTTGTCAATTCCATATTTATACATAATTTGACTAGAGAATCAAATTCTAAATCTGAAAATTGTTGGGTATTCATAATAAAAAATACTATCTACGCCCGATACAATTTTTTTCCTAGTTAACAATATATTTTCTTCTAGAGGTGGAAGAAAATGGTCTTTTAGCAAGATTGCAGTAGTCAGAATAGGGCACAATTGAGTGGAAATGAAAAAATTCAGAAGATTGTAACTTTTCACTCAGAACTCAAAATAAAGCATGAGTAAAATCATTGGAAAAATGATTAAGAGGAGAATGTGTCTAAGAAATCATAATTTATATTAATGTATATGTTATTCATAAATTCAGATGAAGGATGACAAGTAACCTAATTAATGAAATATTTTACAATATGCATAATTCTAACAGTAATTGTTGAATGCACATTTTGCAGAATTAGAGGTACAAGAAGGACACAAATCAGGTTTAGAAATGAGGACTACAGATATGGATGATGCACAAAGTTCTTACAGCCATGGAGATGAAATCAGAGGATTGAATATCAGTTTGGGAAATAAAGAAACGAAGTCCAATGGACATAGAAGTATAGTGGATCCCATAGAACTTATGAAGAGCTTGCAGAGGGAAGTGCAAAGCTATAGAGAAAATAATGGAAGGTTGAAGAACTCAAGAGGAGCAAAACCAAATTAATTCTTAGTTACTACAGAGTTTGAATAACCTGCAAATATAAATCAACAAGGAGTCCAACATAATGTTAAAATATTCTATAACTGCAAAGAATATTCTTATCCCATTTTGTGGATAAAGATAAAATATATTTATTATTGATTAGATCAATCCCCTTTTGTGGATTGATCATGTCGGGTATTGTAAATGACCAAATCCCCTTTTGCGGATTGGTCAAACCCTAATTGTAATAGGCTAAATAAGAAGTCGTCCCCAGAATATATTAAAGGTGGTTATAACCACCCAGAAGAAGAAATCGGCCCTGCTAGTGAAGAGACACTTACACACGTGCCAAAATTGTATAAATAAGAGAGGCCAACGCCTCATTTAGATACACACTCATCTCACTCATCTAGTGCACAAGTTTTGAAGGAAGTTGCAGTTGTCGGTTGCCGGAAGAAGGAAGAGAGAGAGGCGTGTTGCTCATTGTTGGATATTCTCTATTGTTTGGTTCATTATCTTGGCATTGTATTGGCTATCTATATTAAGGAAGTTTTTTTGGGTTTTCTTCCCCTTGAGGGTTTCCCAGGATAAATGCTTGTGTACTCTTGTGATTGTGTTTCTCTCAGTGATCCTGTTTATTCTATTGTTATCTAGTAAATTGAAAGTAG
Source organism: Picea engelmannii (assembly GCA_009831015.1). Classification (NCBI taxonomy): domain Eukaryota; kingdom Viridiplantae; phylum Streptophyta; class Pinopsida; order Pinales; family Pinaceae; genus Picea; species Picea engelmannii. The sequence continues at coordinate 43,158 of ML804193.1, read as the reverse complement.
CCTAATAATAGCATAAACTTTAACTTTAATTAGGGTTTTTTATTGAAGAATGTTTTCAGCCCCAAATCCATCTAGAAAGGTGCGCCCTACCTCAAGGAACATTTTGGCATCTTCAGTGCACATTTTCAATGGCTAGATCTCCCAAAAAGTGAAACCCTAGTTTTCACAAAGTACTAGAAGTACCAGAAAACCAGAGTACCAGAAGTACTAGAGTACCATAAGTACTAGAATACTAGAAGTACCATAAAACAAGAAGCACCAGTCTAGAAATCCACAAATCAAGTTTGAAGGAGTAAAATTTAGATTTTCAAACATCTGACTGTACCAACATACTCGCCTCAGTCCATCACATCTTTTGGTGAGTTCAGTTTTCAGATCCAATAAATTTGATATTTTTATTATTTCTATAGCCCAAAGGGCTAGGGTTTCAACTGCAAGAAAGAATGACTACCAACATGAGGGTAGAAGACAGGCTAGAAGGATCTAGAAACTTCATATCTTAGAAGCATAAGTTGCAGATGATCCTAGATGAAAATGATCTCCTAGAACATGTTACAGTGGGTGTACCAGAACCAGATGAAGAAGAGGAAAAGACCAAGCATAAGAAGAATGAAAAGAAAGCAAAGAGAATCGTGTCAGATTCGGTAAAGGATCACTTGATCCCTCATATATCCGAACTACAAACAACAAGGCAAATGTATGAAGCACTCAGCAGGTTATATGAAAGCAAATACATTAGCCGAAATCTTACCTTAAGAAATCAACTTCGTAATATGAAGATGGAAAACTCAGAATATCTCACATCCTATCTTATGAGAGTTTCTCAGATCAGAGATCAGCTTGCAACTATTGGAGATGTCATTAGTGACAAATAACTTGCAACCACAACCCTAAATGGGTTTCCAACATTTTGGATTCCCTTTGTACAAGGAGTGTGTGCAAGAAGCAAGTTACCCAAGTTTGATAAGTTATGGGAAGATTGCACACACGAAGAATCTAGACTTGCAGACCAACAGAAGAGATTAATTGTTGACGAAGACGAAGTTCTTACAATTCAAAAGAACAAAAGAAGTTCCTTCAGGAGGAACAATAAAGAAGCTAACTATGTAAGAGTTCCAGATAAGCAAAGAGATGTTTCAAAGATCAGATGCTACAAGTGTCAAAAGTTGGGACACGTTTCCTATGACTGTCCTCAAGGAAAAGGGAAAAGAAAGCATCAAGCATATGCGGCAGAGGAAGAGGAATCTCCTCCATCAAAGAAAGCTTTAGCAGAAATTAAGGATTATGTACTTTAAGTTGAATATAGTTGATAACAAATGGTGGAGTCTGTGGAGCCTCCCCACACAAAAACAAAAGATAAGTATTCATGTTTATTTTTAGTATCTTGTTTACTTTAATACTTTATCATTACAAGTTAGATTTTTGTGAGAATGTGAATTAACCTCGTTTTATTTCAGTGTCTATGCAGACTTATCAAAGAAAAGGATAAAGAGCTAAAATATTTATTTCAGGTATGATCACTCATGAGAGTGAAAAAGAAAGCATACTGTAAGTAAACAAATCTTGGAAGAAAGAACTTATGCTGTGACTTGCAAAAGTTAGACAACATGAGAAGGACGTATGATATGGTGACAATCAGTGAAGACCAAACAATATACAATATTTATATAAGAGCAAGAGGCTCCTAAAGATGCAGAACAAAAATATTCAAGATGAAGAAAAAGATGGATACTCAGATATAGTGGATGAGATACAGGTAACTACAGGTTGCTCCAGTACCATTATTATAGATGCAAAGGGAGCAGGTTGATCTAGTATGAAGACATAAAGAAAGAAATACTCGAACTCAAGAAGGCACCCAGAATATTAGAGAAGAAAAATTCAAGGATGATGATTAGAAGCTATTAGCTTGGTGCAAGAGGGATCCATGTCTCCGAGTTCGAAATGAAGGATCGCGATTTGATGCAGTTAGAAAAGAAGATGGATGGTGCCCAAATATTTTGATCAAGATGAAAGCTATCCAATAGATGGATGGTGCCCAATAGATGGGTAGCATGGTATTATACCATGAAATGATTTTGGACCACAAGATATTTTTTTAGATCCCACAGGTAGACCTTCATAGAGAAGGAAAAGAGAAGAGACCTTCATAGAGAAGGGGAATGAGAAATTTTCCAAGGTTGGCCTTTGTCCAAGTGTTGAGTTTTGGATACTCTAGGGACATGCTAGAATACCCTCGTAAAGAGGGGTGTGGCCACCCTCGTAGAGAGGAATGTGGATGTTTCTCCAAGGAGCAGCGGGCATATACTCTCCTCTAGCCAAGGATTGAGTATCCTGGAACACAAACCTTGACCATGTGGAATGGTTAGTTGGCTCTTGAGGTTTGTGTCGTGATCCAGCATGGATCATGGAAAGGGAGTCTAGTCTTTCCCAGGCTAGCATCTTAGCTTCTCTAGTTCATGTGGGATGACTAGGAGTGAAGCTATGGTAGTAGTCCTCCCCAGTGGATGGGTGAGATAGATGACTACAAGAGAAGGGAGAACATAAAAGGAATGGAAAAACTCATATAATATGTTATGTGTGAAGATAATACATCTTATGTGTGAGGATAAGATATCTTCTGTGTGAAGATAAGAGAGGAGTATATTTTGCGCAAAGACAAAGAGAACAAAACTTCTGATGATTTATAGATATGCCAGTCAATGATCATGATGCCAGATGACCAAGTGGATGCCTCCAGTTATCCAGTTAATGATGATTACCCAGTTGATGATGTTATCCAGTTGATGTTGTTATCCAGTTAATGATGATTACCCAGTTGATGATGTTATCCAGTTGATGTTGTTATCCAGTTGATGATGTTGCCCAGTTGATGATGTTATCCAGTGGATGTTGATACCTAGTTGATGTCGACATCCGGTGACCTGCCAAAAGATAAATAATATCCTTCTTGTTAAGAGGGAGTGTTAAAATATTGTGTAACTGCAAAGAATATTCTTATCCCCTTTTGTGGATAAAGATAAAATATATTTATTATTGATTAGATCAATCCCTTTTTGTGGATTGATCATGTCGGGTATTGT
>ML804193.1:21048-33826 GCA_009831015.1 Picea engelmannii | reverse complement strand
AAAAAAAAAAAAAAGAGGAAAAAAAATGTTGAGTGGCCAAAAGTGACCTACTCAGTTGTCTCCACCACTACAAGCGTAGCTCTCAGTTCTGAAAATTTCTTTTCAGTGAAGGACTTGGTGAAGATGTCTGGAACCTCAAAGTGTGACTTTGGATATGAACCCAGTAACATATAGAAATGTATGGGAAACAAAGGTTCTGTGGCATCCAGGGCTTGAGGAGCCCCAAAAAACTGTGATCCAGTCCTTCTTGTATCCACAGGATCACCGACTAGTTTACCCGCATCTTGCAGGGTTTTCTCTGCCCAAGTTGGAAACTGAGTTGGAGTAGCCATGACCTGCTCCTCATCCTCTGTATCAGACCTGAAAGGCTGATATTATGGCTGTTCTGAAGTGCTCGAATAAGTTTCTGACGACTCCTCATCAATGACAACAAGCGGTTCCTCGGTAGGGTCTTCTGAAAAATCATGCAGTGATTCTTCTTCAAACTTCACACTTCGAGCTAGAATGAACTTTTCAGTGTGAGAGTCCAACAATCTATATCCTTTGACACCTTCAGGATATCCAAAAAATATTCATTCAACACTTTGAGGCTCCAAATCCTTCCTCTTATCTGTCAGAATGTAAGTCCATGCTCGTGAACCAAAAATACGAAAGTGTGACACTTTCGGTTTCTTACCGGTCCAACATTCAAAAGGAGTGGTGCCTTTGAGTGATTTGTGAGGAACTCAGTTCTGAATGTATGCTGCATAATTAATAGCTTCATCCCATATCTTGGGATCTAATTATTTCGACTAGAGCATACAATTGGCCATCTCTTTTAAGGACCGGTTTTTCCTCTCCGCAACACCGTTCTGCTATGGTGTATATGACATTGTGTGTTGTAGTTGTATATTGATTGAAGGCTGTGGGAATGGGCCCGAAATGTCACTGTGAATCATCCCAAGAGGTGAATAATCTCTGTGCCCTCCCTTTTTCAAACTTTTTCTCTGGATGCTTGCCAAGAATGCATCCTTGACATACATCGCTTGTGAATTTAATAGCCGGCAATCCTTCTACCATGTTTTCCTTGTTGAGTTGATGCAAGTACTTATAGTTTAGATGGCCAAATATTTCATGCCATAACCTACTGATATCATTAGATTGTGACAAAAATATAGTGCTAATAGATTTAGGAACAAAGTGGAAGAAGAAATACAAACGAGAATCGTGATCTGCAATTCCATGTGCAAGTTGTGAGCCTGTGGAAATGTCGGTAATCACTGCGGAGTCTGGAGTGAAATCCACCTTCCTTCCAGAGCCAGAATGAGTGATCTAATATATCGAGAGAATATTTGCAGACAACAAGGGTACATGAAGCACATTTGTGAAGCAGCCCCCTTCAAGATCAACGATTCATTCTCTGCACACCTTTGCTGGTGTGGCATCTCCCAAGTAAATTGGGGATCTGGTGCTTTCTTCGATGGAGGAAAATTCATCTTTTGATGCAGCCATATGGTTCAATGCACATAAATCAAGGATCCAAGCTGATGGAGTGGATGTGATAGCCATTAAATCATGACCATCTCATGCTCTCCCTCATGTTCTGTTATCATCTTTCTTCTTTGCATTTTCGGGCACCATGAGATTGTGTTGCTGCAATTGTTTATCCATCTCATCGATAGTCTTCCTCATGCAATTTTCTTCAGGATGAAAACCTTTGGAACAGTAGCTGCAAAGTGTTCTTTCCTTATTCTTCTTCTTACCCTTAGGCTCAGAAGAGTTCTCTGAAGATTGTGCGAATCTCTCATTCTTCGATTCAAGAAATTTACCCGTTCTTTTTTCCTTGTCTTTTCCACTGCTCTTTGGAGCATTAGTAGCCGCAAGTGCTTGGTTCTTGGAATGCTTGATGGCACCCATTTGAACTAACTTAGCTTTATCTTGATTCAATGCTGCAATGAAATCATTCAATGGGGGCATTTTCCATTTTTCCTGAGTCAATTTAGATGCTTGAAAAGACGACACAAATACGGAATATTCAAGGCCTAGTTTCGAGAGAATTGAAAGGATGAGTTGTTCTTCCCCTTTCGTGACTCCACATGCATTAAGTTCAATGAGGAGGGATTTGAACCTGGTGAAGAATTATTTCAGGTTGTTGAAATGAATTGGACTTAGGGATATGAGTTCATTCTCCAGTTGATGCACTCTCATTGCATCCTGCTTGCCGAATAGTCCTTCCAATGTGGTCCAGACCACATTGGGAGTAGTGGCTCCACTGACATGAAAGAGGAGATTTATGGAAATTGATAGGCATATCATCCCAATTGCTTCATCTAATTTATTGAAATACTTTATCTTATCCGTTGCAACAGTCGGTTCTTTCTCCGTTCCCATTGTTACCCGGTAAAGCCCTTTGCTTCGGAGGAGCAGAGAGATCTTTGTCTTCCATTCGAAGTAATTGAAAGGATTTAGAATGAGTTTTGTGGGTTGAGAGAGATGATCCATTGCTTCTTTCTGCACCTCCTAATGATCTATACCTGCAAATAAAACCATGTACAATCCACTAGATTCAATCTAGCTCTGATACCATGTAGAATACCTGCAGAAACCCCGATAGATCTAGAATTCTAGTTAAATTGAACACAAACAATTTGCTGATATTCAAGAGATGAGAGAAAGTTTTGCTCCATAAATCAAAGAATTATGTTAATAAAAAATTAATATACATGAGCAACCATACTCAAAAAAGAAGAGAGGAGGTGAATATATAGAATTTCCAACATAGAAATTCTAGTCAAAAAAAGCTAGAAATAGCTAAAATAGATGTCATAAGCTAAGGGAGACCACATAGTTCAACCTAGACCACTAAAGATACATGTCACACACTCATTAATGTCCACAAGAGTTAAGTGATGTGCATTAGCTTACTTAAACTCACTTAACTGACAAGAGAAGTAGTTCCAACTCACTTAACTGACCCGAAATAGTAGTTACTAATAATAGTAACGAAAAAAATCATTAATTAAGGAATAAATATCTCACTCAAAGAGGAGGTGCACATTCCCTAATAATAGATGAGTTTTTGCATGGGGGAGTTGAAATGAATCATGAATAAATCAAGAAAATTAAGAAAAATCAAGAAAATCAAGAACCGGGAGTTGAGTCTTGATCTAAAATTAGCAATTTTCCCTAAAATCTAGGGATGAGGCGCCCTTCTTCTCTATGTGGCCAAATTAGGTGAAATAAAGTGTAAATGAATGTATTAACCAAGATCTAGGAGTCTAATATAGGTATAAACTAATGTAAGTTAGGATTATGCTCCAACAATCACATCCCTGTTGATCTCGATGTGATGGTGACGTGGTATATAAATCTTGAAGGCCTTGGAGACCTCACAGTATCCCACCAATATTCTCTTCTTTCTTGAAGGGTCCATCTTGTTTCTTTTCTCTTTCGGAATATGTATAAATACTGGGAAGCCAAATATTTTGAGATGGCTTACCTCTGGCTTCTTTCTGGTGAACATCTCTTCCGGGGTCTTGAACCCAAGTGCACTATGGGACAATCGGTTTTGCACATATACAGTTGTCATTTCTGCTTCTGCCCATAAGCACATATGAAGATCTTGATCATGGATCATGGTCTTCACTGCTTCCATTATTTTTCTGTTCTTTCTTCCAGCTACACCGTTTTGTTGAGGATTATAGGGAGTGGTGAGGTCCCTCTTGATCCCAAAATCTTTGCAAAAGTTCACAAACTCTTTTGAGGTGTATTCTCATCCATTATCTAACCTGAGTATCTTGATCTTTATTTTGAAAAATTCTCTATCAAGGCTTTGAATTCCTTGAATTTGTTGAACACTTCATCTTTAGATTTCAAAAAATACACCCAGGTCTTACGAGAATAATCATCAATAAATGATACATAGTATACATACCCACTAATGGAGGACGATGGCATTGGGCCACACACATCTGAATGAATGAGCTCTAGGACTCCTTCTTCTTTGTTGTCTCTCTTCAGAAAAGGGTTCTTGATGTTCTTCCCTTGTGCACATCCATTGCACACGCCTTCATGGTCAACCTTGAGTTCTGGTAGACCTGTGACAGCTTTGCATACGTATGGTAGCACCTTGTAGTTGATGTGGGCTAAATTTCTATGCCAAAGTTCACATGGATTCTCAATAGCATGGGTCATGGCAGCTTCTAAGTGACCCTTTAGCTTATACAAGCCACCTTCTTCTTTTCCAATGATGATTGCTTCTTTTATGGTTTCTCCTTTAGTACGTTTCCTTCTGCAACCTTCACTATAACTTGCTTAGGGTTATTACCTGTGACCTGGAACAAGGTCAACAAAACAACAAGAAATAATAATATCCTTTTGATAATATAAAGCAATAGCACGAACAATCATCACAGTAGCTCCTTTAGAGCTATTACTTGTAATTTGTCTGAAGCAAAGATTAAAGGTAAGGAATACAATATGAAATGAGGTCAACATTCTCATAGTGTTGTGATCAAACATTCCTCCAGGGCAACCTGGAACTAGCACAAGAGATTTCTCCTGCAACTTGGAGTCTTTTTCTTGAGTGTGCTGCTACTTTCCTTCCAAGTCTCCTTTACTCAAGATGACAAGTGTTTTCTTCAACCTGTATTTTGTACTAGGACAATATGCTCTCTTGACAGAAGGTTAGGTTAGAGAATAAACTCTATGATCTCTACTTTAATCCATCTAATAATTTGATCATAGCTTCAACATGCAACACTGATCAAAATAATGTCATAACAAATACATGCATATCAGAATAATCAAACCTGAGTTGCATTATTCTTCTGAATGTGTTGCATCTTGAGATCCTTCTGGATATATGGAAAGAGATCCCTTCTCCTGCAAATACTCTTTAAAGTTTAACCATTTAAACATATGTGAGTACATACCTCTAATAGCATTTGCAGGTAGTGGCACCATCTGGCAATAGCGGTAATCATTACCAACTCTTGAAAATTTCAAGGGTGATTGCAATTGGTACTACGACTTATACTTCAACTGGTACTACAAATTCAATTGATACTGCAACTGGTTTTGAGACTGGAACCACAACTGCAACTTAGGGTTTTATGAGGAAACCCTAATTTTTCAAACTTCAAATTTTGAAATTCCGATCCAGGGGATAGATGCGCCGAGCTGGGGCGAGTAAGCCGGTGCAGTCAAATTTCTGAAAATCCAACTTTTACCCCCTCAAACTTGATCTGCGGATTTCTGGACTGGTGCTTCTCGTTTTCTGGTACTTCTGGTACTCTGGTTTTTTGGTACTTTGTGAAAACTAGGGTTTCACTTTCTGGGAGATCTAGCCACTGAAAAGTTGCACTGAGGATGCCAAAGTGATCCTTGAGGAAGGGCGCACTTTTCTAGATGGTTTTAGGGATGGAATACTTCACCAACAAAAGGCCCTAGTTTGCATGTATGGCAACAGTGACATTTTTCACTTTCTCTTATGAATGATGCTCTCTTTAGCTTAGCTTTGATTCCATGTTAAGGTTTAATCTATTATTAGAGTTCTTTGCATTTCAATAGACAACAATAGCATAAGATAGGATCACTGAGAAATACATAATCACAAGAGACACATCATTTATCCTAGGAACCCTCAAGGGGAAGAAAACCCAACAAAAACTTCCTTATTATAGATAACCAATACAATGCCAAGAGATAACTCAAACAAATACAGAAAGTCCTCTCCCAAGAATGTCTCTCTCTCTCTCTCTCTCTCTCTCTCTCTCTCTCTCTCTCTCTCTCTACAGCTCCGAAACTTGTCTCTTCATGAACAAGTGAGTGTGTGTGTAAGTGAGGCGCTAGCCTCCTTATTTATACAATTTTGGCACGTGTGGAAGTGTCTCTTCACTGGTAGGGATGACTTCTCAATTTGGGTGGTTATAACCACCTTTAATATATTATGGGGCCTCTTTAATATCTTCTGGGGCCGACTTCTTATTCTACCTATTACAATTATGTTTTGACCAATCTGCAAAAGGGGATTTGGTCTTTTACAATAGCCGATATGATCAATCCGCAATGGGGGTTGATCTAATGAATAATTCCACAATAATAATTAGAATACACTTTGTAGTTACATTATTTCAACACTTAATTGGTATGGATTGGTTGCATAGGCATCGTGCTATCTTAGACTGCTACAACAAGGATTTCACATGTCTTGATTAAAAAGGGAATTCAAGGACAATTCAAGGTGTATTCCAAGGCCTATATCTGTGAGGGAGATTCAACATTGCAGTTGAAAAGAATTTTTAGAAAAGGGTGCCAAATATGTGCAACCCATATGGGATAGCTAACCAAGGACAAGGAGACAAATATTGAAGACTATTTAGTTTTGAAGGAGTATCCAGATGTGTTTGGGGAAATTCTAGGATTGCCACCTAAGAGAGACATTGAATTCTCTATTGATTGGATTCCTGCGCTACCCCAGTGTCCAAGACTCCCTACATAATGATCACACCGAAATTGAAAGACTTGCAAATTCAGCTAGAAGAGTTGTTGAAGAAGGGGTACATACGCCCGAGTGTTTCTCCTTAGGGGGCCCCAATCCTCTTTGTGAAAAAAACGATGGAACTATAAGGTTATGTGTTGACTTCAGACAAGTGAATATGGTTATAGTAAAGAACAAGTACCCTTTGCCAAGGATTGATGATCTTTTAGATCAGTTTAAGAGAAAAAATATTTTCCAAGATTGACTTAAGATAAGGTTATCATCAAGTAAGACTTTGAGGAGAAGATACTAGAAACAAAACATTTCAAACACGGTATGGTCATTATGAGTTTGTAGTGGTTCCATTTGGGTTGACAAATGCACAACTACTTTTATGTTCTAATTAATGGATTTTTTAGAGATTACCTGGACAAATTTTTTATCGTCTTCTTGGATGATATTCTTATCTACTCCAAGACAAAGGAGGAGCATGAAAAACATTTGAATATGGTGCTACAAGTGTTGAGAGAACACCAATTGTATGCCAAGTTGAGAAAGTGCAATTTTTATCAAAAGCAAATCCACTATTTGGGCCATATTGTCTCAGAGGATGGAAAAGTAGTGGATCCTGAAAGATTGAAGCAATCAGAGGTTGGCCAACACAAAAGAATATTTCAGAAGTTAAGTCATTTATGGGTCTAATTGTTTACTACATGATACTCGTGTCAAGTTTCTCCAAGATTGCACGCCCAATTACTTCATTAGAAAATAAAGAAATAAAAATTTGAATAGACTGCCAAGTGTGAAGAGAGTTTTCACACTTGAAGGAATTGTTAACTAGTGCATTGATTTTAAAGACTGCATATCAAAATGAGGATTTTATTGTGTGTACAAATGCATGTAAAGAAGGTCTTGGTGGAGTCCTTACCCAAAATGGGCATGTAATTTGTTATGAATCAATAAATTTGAAGGAGCATGAGAGGAACTATGCCACACATGACTTGGAGTTGGCAACATTTTTCCATGTGCTGAAAATGTGGAGGCATTACCTCGTGGGGAAAAAATTTGAGCTAAGGACAGACCATGGTGGTCTGAAACATTTGTTTGGAGATCCAACATTAAATGCCAGATAAACTAGATTGTTGAAATTTCTCAGCAAATATGACTTTGACATCAAACACATTAAAGGAAAAGATAATAAAGTGGTTGATGCATTCAACAGAAGGGTGCATGAAATGCATGCTAGAGCCATTAATTGTGGAAAATAATAAGGCAACTGAGAGGGGGGGGGGGGGGGGTNGTTGAATAAGTTGTTATTGTGCTTAAACAATATTAACTCTATTAATCCATTTTTCATATTTCATCAAGTGACTATCAATATTATACATAATATGAACAACATAAATAATTAGCATCAATCACACATAAGATATATATAGAGACAAATTTTCACGAGGAAACCCATAAAGGGAGAAAACCTCTTCTTATTCGAAATGATAGGCAGTCTTTTAAGTTTTGTACATCATCTATGTTTGAGCACCAACTCAAAGTGAGGCTACTACCTCTATTTTACAATTTGCAACTTGTTGAGAGCACCAACTCTCTGGTTTCTCTAGCACCAACTAGAAGGAAGCACCAACTCCCTAAGTGTTCCAACACTGACTGGATGGAAGCACCAACTCCCTGAGTGTTCCAGCACCGACTGGATGGAAGCACCTACTTCCACTTATACAAGCACCAACTTGCATATAGAAAACTCTGTGTTTTCCCAAGAACCACCCTGCCACCCTGTTTTCTAGCCACAACTAGATGGAAGCTACAACTCCCAATATTCAAGCACCAACTCGAATATCAGAGGACCACAGTCCTCCCTAGCACCACCCTACCTCCCTGATTTAAATAAATGATTGAATAACCAACAACACAGATAAATCGATTCTTACCACTTCTTCTCTGTTCGGTAAATCTGGTCTACTTCTAACTGTTCTGCAATTCTTCTCTTCCTCTATCTATTCTGCAATTCTGCTCTGCTTCAAGCTGTTCTGCAATTCTGCTCTTGCTTCTGTCTATTCCTCATCTGTTACTCATCTCTGAGTTTTATCTCACACTGCAAATACTATTGGTCTCACACTGCGCATACTGTAATTTTCCCTTTCTTACAGTTCAACTCATTTTTTCATTCAAAACGACCAACAACACACAGTCACTGCGTGTTTCTTTTTATATTCTACAACCCCTTTGGTTACCCCTCAAATCCCTAGAACAACGCTTCAGCAACTGAAACGCCAACCGTCCAAGAACCATGATTCGGTTCCACTAACTGAATCGTAACTGAACAATTAATCATGAAGAGCAGCAGTAGCCCTTTGATCAGATTTCCAAGTATCCAACACCATTGGATTACAAGCACAGGGTCTCGTGTTGATTTCGCCATTTTGCATTTATGCATTTTGGCATTTCGGCATTCCTATAGTGAAGAGTCTCGACTCTTCATGTTACGATCATCGAAAAGGAGCTTAGTTTGGTGCTAGCTCCTCCCTCTCACATGACCACTGACGGTGACCACAGCCTACACCGAAAGGTGTTTTTCCCTTCGAGTCATAGTGACTCCAACATTATAAAATTCATGATCACAAAATCTCCAAAGTGATCGGACGGTTCACATAACCGACTGAGATGGACGGTTGACGGGATTTCGGAGTTTTGCCTTTCGGGTTTTCGAGACTCACAATAGTCCCTTTCGGCATTTCGGAGTTCGAGACTTCGTGATGGTGGATTTTTTGCTTGCTATGTAAAAACCCTGAAATAGAAAGTTTCAATGTGACGTAAACCTGTTGATGTCACACGTGGATTGACACGTGCCGAATAGCTTCCACGTGTCACTCTAATTTGTGACTTACATGTGCCTGAAATGTTGAATCAACTTGACACTTGTCATTGCCTGATTGTGCCACGTGTCCTTAGCTAACGTAGTTTGTTGACGTGGTTTGTTGATGTGTCTGTTTTGGGATTTCGGGGTTCACTACTTCAAAGGTTAAAGTTCATTTGATCTTTGATTTCCCGGTCTGCTAAAATCCGAAATGGAGTCTTTGTTGATGCTCTGATCTTTCACATTTCGCGATTTCATCATTCTTTTCATGAGTGTCCTTGACACCTCCAACTCTCGGTATTCGAAACTCCGAAATGGAGATTAAGTTGTGGTTTTTCATTTCGCGATTTTCTGTCATGAGTTGTTTCCTTGACTCCTCCAACTCCCGGTATCTGAAACTATGAAATGGAGTTTACGCTTCTGATATTGCCATGCGATCATCGTTGCGCTGCTGGTCTTGCCACTTTCTCTTGTTCATCATCGTCGGGCTGAGCTTGCCATCAATGACAAACAAATACTCTGCCTTCTGTCTTCCCGTAATAAATATGCCAACAATCTCCCCCTTTGGCATTGATGGCAACCTTAAAGACACTACTCATAGCATCCTTACCATTACACATTATCCCCCTTTGACATCAATGTCAAAGAAGTAACACGCTCCCCCTAAGTTGTTGCAGTACATACTTCCCCTGTCAACTATGAGCAACTTAGAAATACAATAGATATTCAATAAGTACTCCCCCTGATCAGGTGAACAGATTAGATGAAAGAATTTGTAACCCCCAACTTTTGACAAAGATATCCAAAAGGGGTCACTACTAACGGTTTAGTAAAGATATCAGCTATCTGTTCTGTGGAAGGAATATAATTCAGTTGAACAATTCTGTTTGTAACTTGTTCTCTGAAAAAATGGTATTTTATTGGTATGTGCTTAGATTTTGAATGAAGTACAAGATTCTTAGAGAGACTGATGGCACTGGTGTTATCACAGTGAAGTGGAATGGGATCAGTGTAAGTTACCTTCAAATCTGCAAGAGTTTGTATCATCCATAAAATCTGAGTGCCGCAAGTAGCAGCAATAATGTACTCTGCTTCTGTAGTTGATAAGCAAATAGATCCCTGCTTCTTACTAATCCATGCTACCAACGAGCCACCCAGGAAGAAGGCACCTCCACTGGTGCTCTTTCTCTCATCCACACAATTTTCCCAATCTGTATCTGAATAAGCAGTTAACTGAAAATTCTGATTTCTGGGATACCACGGACCATAAGTCATTGTTCCCTTCAAGTATTTGAATATCCTTGTGACAGCTACCAAGTGACTTTGTTTAGGAGCTGACTGATAACGACCTACCATTCCAACAACTTGCATTATATCAGGACGGGCTGTGATGTACAGAAGATTTCCTATCATTGATCGGTATGTCCTTTGATCAATATTGGATGCCATATCATCTTTTCTGAGCTTGTAACCAACCACCATAGGTGTACTAACAGGAGAGGAATCATCCATCTGAAATTTCTTCAACATCTCTTTCAAATATTTTTCTTGAGAGATAAATATTCCTGCAGAACTTTGATTTACTTGTAAACCAAGAAAATATGACAGTTCTCCTATCATGGACATCTCAAACTCTGTTTGCATAGAGTTAGCAAACCACTGGACTGATGATTCATTAGTACAACCAAAAATAATATCATCTACATAAACCAAAACAACTAGTAAATTATCACCTTCAGACTTAATGTAGAGATTGTTGTCAACAATACCTTTCTTGAACCCTTTGTCTTGTAAAAATTTGTTCAGTCTATAATACCAAGCTCATGGTGCTTGTTTCAGTCCATATAAGGCCTTCTTCATCTTGAAAACATAATTAGGATTATTTGTCAATGAGAATCCTTCAGGTTGCTCCATATATACTTCTTCCTCTAGATCTCCATTAAGAAAAGCTGACTTAACAGCCATCTGATACACTTTAAAGTTATTATGACATGAATATGAAAGAAACATTCTGATGCCCTCCAATCTTGCCACGGGTGCAAAATTTTCATCAAAGTCCTGACCTTCAACTTGTGCATACCCTTTACAGACCAATCTGGCTTTATTTCTAACAACTTGTCCTTTTTCATTCATTTTATTCTTGAACACCCATTTGGAATGTATTACATTCTTATCTTCAGGTCTAGGGACAAGCTCCCAAGTATTGTTCTTCTCAATCTGATCAAGCTCTTCATTCATAGCTCTAATCCAATCATCATGTTGGCTGGCTTCATAAAACAAAATTGGTTTAGTCATAGATAAAAAAGCAACATGAGATTGTTCTAAGTCTTTAATCAATTTCCTTCTTGTATGAACTCCTTTATTTAAATCTCCAATTATCTGATTTTCAGGATGATTCTTTCTAACAATTCTGAGAGGTGATTTTTCTTCTTTCTGCTGATTTGTGTTAGTCAGAGTATTCGTATCTTCATCTGATTCAGATTCTTCTCTTTCTGATCCTTGGACCTATTCATCTTCGTATTCAACTATATCTTCTGTGCTTGGATCAACACTGCTTACATTTCTGACCGGGATTTCTTCATCAACTTTTATGTCTATAAAATCAACCAGTTTATGCAGTCTCTTATTGTAACATCTGTATCCTTTACTATTTGTAGCATAACCCAAGAAGATACCTTCATCATCCCTGTCATCATATTTGTCAATATTTTCATCATTATTCTTAATGTAACATTTACTCCCAAAGACTTTAAAATGTTTGATTGAAGCAGGTCTTCCAAACCATAGTTCATAAGGAGTCTTGTCAGTGTGTGGTCTGAGATGTGCTTTGTTAAGGATATGAACAGTTGTATGAATTGCTTCCACCCAATATGTCTGAGGTATATTTCTTTCATTCATCATTGATCTTTCCATTTGTTGTACTGATTTATTCTGCCTCTCAACAACTCCATTTTGTTGTGGATTCCTTGAAAATGTGTACTCTCTTTTGATTCCATGTTTATCATAGAACTCTTTGAAGTTCCATGAGATAAACTCTCCTCCTCTATCATACCTTACTGTCTTCAATCTTTTTCCTGTTTGATTCTCAGTTAGAGCCTTAAACACTTTGAATTTTTCAAATGCTTCAGATTTTTCCTTCAAAAAGGCAACCCATGTTAGTCTAGAATAATCATCAATAATCAACATAAAATAATTTTCTTTTCTTGTACCTTATTTCCTTGATGGTCCACATAAATCCATGTGTACTAACTGGAGAAGATTTTATGTTGAAGGAAAGGTTTTAGATTTGAACTGAGTGCGAGTAAATTTTCCTATCTAGCAAGGTTTACAAACATAATCATATGGCTTTGATATCTTTGGAAGATCCTTTACTGCCCCACTATTTTTGAGCTTGATTATATGATCAAAATTTAAGTGTCCAAGTCTCCTATGCCATAGCCAACTTTCAT
>ML804193.1:4668-18828 GCA_009831015.1 Picea engelmannii | reverse complement strand
TTTCATCAAGTGACCATCAATATTATACATAATATGAACAACATAAATAATGAGCATCAATCACACATAAGATATACACAGAGACAGATTTTCACGAGGAAACCCATAAAGGGAGAAAACCTCTTCTTCTTCGAAATGATAGGAAGTCTTTTAAGTTCCATACATCATCTATGTTTGAGAACCAACTCAAAGTGAGGCTAATACCTATGTTTTACAAGCTCCAACTTGTTGAGAGAACCAACTCTCTGGTTTCTCTAGCACCGACTAGAAGGAAGCACTAACTCCCTGACTGTTCCAACACCGACTGGATGGAAGCACCTACTTCCACTTATACAAGAACCAACTTGTTTGAGAGCACCAACTCTCTAGTTTCTCTAGCACTCACTAGAAGGAAGCACCAACTCCCTAAGTGTTCCAGCACCGACTGGATGGAAGCACCTACTTCCACTTATACAAGCACCAACTTGCAAATAGAAAACTCTGTGTTTTCCCAAGCACCACCCTGCCACCCTGTTTTCTAGCCACAACTAGATGGAAGCTACAACTCCCAATATTCAAGCACCAACTCGAATATCAGAGGACCATAGTCCTCCCTAGCACCACCCTACCTCCCTGATTTAAATAAATGATTGAATAACCAACGACACAGATAAATCAATCATTACCATTTCTTCTATGTTCTGTAAATCTGGTCTGCTTCTAACTATTCTGCAATTCTTCTCTTCCTCTGTCTGTTCTGCAATTATCTTCTACTTCAAGTTGTTCTGCAATTCTGCTCTTGCTTCTGTCTATTCCTCATCTGTTACTCATCTCTGAGTTTTATCTCACACTACGCATATTGTCGGTCTCACATTGCACATACTGTAATTTTCTCTTTCTTACAGTTCAACTCATTTTTTCATTTAGAACAACCAACAACACACAATCACTACGTGTTTATTTTTATATTCTACAACTCCTTCAGTTACCCCTCAAATCCCTAGAACAACGCTTCAACAAATGAAATGCCAACCGTCCAAGAACCATGATTCGGTTCTGCTAACTGAGTCATAACTGAACAATTAATCATGAAGAGCTACAATAGCCCTTCGATCAAATTTCCAAGTATCTAACACCGTTGGATTACAAGCACATGGTCTCACGTTGATTTTGCCATTTCGCATTTCGACATAACTGTGGTGAAGAGTCTCGACTCTTCATGTTACGATCGTCGAAAATGAGCTTAGCTTGGTGCTAGATCCTCCCTCTCACATGACCATTGACGGTGACCACAGCCTACACCAAAAGGTGTTTTTCCCTTCGAGTCATCGTGACTCCAACATTATAAAATTCATGATCACAAAATCTCCGAAGTGATCGGACGGTTCACATAACCCACTGAGATGGATGGTTGGCAGGATTTCGAAGTTTTTCCTTTCGGGTTTTCGAGACTCACAATAGTCCCTTTCAGCATTTCGGAGTTCGAGACTTCGTGATGGTGGAGTTTCTACTTGCTATGTAAAAACCCCGAAATAGAAAGTTCTGATGTGATGTAAACCTGTTGATGTCACACATGGATTGACACATGCCGAATAACTACCACGTGTCACTTTGATTCATGACTTACATGTACCTGAAATGTTGAATCAGCTTGACACTTGTCATTGCCTGATTATGCCATGTGTCCTTAGTTGACGTGGTTTGTTGATGTGTATGTTTCAGGATTTCAGGGTTCGCTACTTCAAAGGTTAAAGTTCCTTTGATCTTTGATTACCCAGTCTGCTAAACTACGAAATGGAGTCTTTGTTGATGCTCTGATCTTTCGTATTTTTCGATTTCATCATTATTGTCATGAGTGTCCTTGACACCTCCAACTCCCGGTATCTGAAACTCCGAAATGGAGATTAAGTCGTGGTTTCACATTTCGCGATTTTCTGTCGTGAGTTGCTTCCTTGACTCCTCCAACTACCAATATCCGAAACTCCAAAATGGAGTTTAGGCTTCTGATCTTGTCATCCGATCATCGTTGCACTGCTGGTTTTGCCACTTTCTCTTGTTCGTCATCGTCGGGCTGAGCTTGCCATCAACGACAAACAAATACTCTACCTTCTGTCTGCCCGTAATAAATATGCCAACATTAATATGTACAATTCATATTTGAAAAGTATAATTTTAGAAGCGTTGACAACAGACCGACATTATGTTTGAGTTAAAGAAAATTTACAACAGGATAATGTATAACAAAAACTTAATAATTACAAGCTGGAAGAGGATGGAATTCTCTTGTACATGAACAAATTTTATGTTCTTAATTCTGAGGAATTGAGAAATTTTGTTTTAAAAAATATGCACAATGTGTCATACACTAGACATCTAGGATATCAAAAAATAATTATGGCTATAAGAGACCAATACTTTTAGCCGGGTATAAAGAAAAATGTAGCTAATTTTATCATTAGATGCATGGAATGTCAAAAGGTGAAGGTTGAGCACATAGATCTAGTGGGATTGCTACATTGTTTCCCATTCCTGAGTGGAAATGGGAAGTTGTTACCATAGATTTTATTACCAATTTTCCCATAACAACAAGGCACCATGATTTCATCATGGTAGTGGTGGACAAGCTTACAAAGGATGCACATTTTATACCAATCAAGATGACTCATATGGAAGTCAACATTGCATAAATTTATATGAAAGAAATTGATATGCTACATGGTGTCCCTGAGACAATCGTATTTGATAGAGATACCAAGTTTACTTCCAATTTTTGGAAAGGGTTGTTTAAAGGGTTTGGGACAAATCTAAATTACAACACAACATATCATCCAGAATCAGATGTGCAGACAGAGAGGGTCAACCAAATAATTGAAGATACATTAAGAATGTATGTAATGAATCTGCCTTCCAAGTGGGAAGACTATCTTCATTTTGTTGAATTTTCTTATAACAATAGGTATCAAGTATTGCTGAATATGAGGCCATTTGAAGCCTTGTATAAAAAAAAATGCAACACACTAGTAAACTAGGATAACACATCAAAAAAATTCATTATTTTACCATAATTGCTAAGACAAATGGAGCAGATTGTAAAAATAAAGAATAATTTAAAGACTTCACATGATAGGAAGAAAATCTATGCAGACAAAGGTAGAGCACACATGGAATTTAAACTGGGAGAACATGTGTTTTTGAAAGTAAAAGAAAAAATGAGTTTGCTGAAATTGAGAAGTTTCCCAAAGTTAGCAGAAAGATATTGCGGGCCATTTGAAGTTCTAGAGAGGATATGCCTAATTGCATACATGTTTTCATTGCATGCATCCATGATATTTCATAATTTGTTTCATGTGTCTTCTTTATTAAATAAGTATGTGTCTGATCCTAACCACGTGATTCATTGGACTGTGATCTCGATGGAACACAAAGGGAAATTTTTGGTGGATTTGGTGTGCATCTTGGACTGGAAAGTC
This sequence comes from Picea engelmannii, assembly GCA_009831015.1. Classification (NCBI taxonomy): domain Eukaryota; kingdom Viridiplantae; phylum Streptophyta; class Pinopsida; order Pinales; family Pinaceae; genus Picea; species Picea engelmannii. The sequence goes on along the minus strand of ML804193.1, from coordinate 15,379 downwards.
AAAGTGCTCAAGAATTGAGCCATCATCCTGTTAAAGGTACAATGGACTTGCTATGATCCTGAAAACACCACGTGGGAGCACGAAGAGGCCATGAGAGTACCCACAATGTTTTGCAGATTTTGAGGGAATATGAACGTACATTTGTAAATATGGGTATATAGGCTCCATTTTGGTGCAGGTGGAATTATTGGAGCCAAAACTCTAAGACTTTGTGTTCGGCCTGTGATAGAGCCTTGGAAGGAAAGTGGGATGAACTGAGGGACTGTGATGCAGATAAGGGGCTACACTTCCTTGGGTTTTGCAGACTAGACTAAGGGGGATGAAATATGGTTGGTTGGAATTGTTGCAGTAGCCATTAAATTGTAAAAGTATCGAGTATTGTAATGTGAAAATTTGTATGTATTCACATGTACACTTGTATGATGATGTGCACCAAGGACGGTGCAAATTGTAGGGGGAGGGGATTGTAATACTCCAGTTTTGATCCCCCAATGTAGCATGGTGTATTTGTAAGTATTATGAATGGTAGCGGGCCAAGCGATGTAATATGTAAACATTGTACATTAAAAATGATAAAATAGAACATAATGCCAACTATAGACAAGTAAGGACTAGAGTAATGGGGGGATATCATTCCACAAGAGAAGGGGGGCTTAATGGGGGATTTGAAAGGTTTCCATATGCCTTGAGTCTTAAGCCATCTTCATTAAGTAGCTTGTCATTTAGCCATTTATCCCTTTGACTTATTTAACACTCAATCATGGAATTCATGTAAGAGGATGGGTGAGGAAGTCATCCCACTCAATTTTGACAACATGGGTTGAGTGAAATCATCCTTGGGGAATATTAAGAGTTAAGAAAGCATGGGAGACGAGGAAATTTGAGTAGGAAGAAGAGAAGTTTTTACAATGAGAAAGAAGTGATGAAAACATAGTTGAGTGTTGTAAAAAAGTGGCCAACCATAGTGGGTATTGAAGACAACTTGTTAAAGCTAGTAATTGTGCCGAGAATGAGGCTAGTATGCCTGTGAGTGATTCTTGTTGAAGAAATTACCCAAGGGATCTTGTAATTGATGCGTGATAACTCATGTTACAACTCGATTTTTTGGATCCCCCAATAGAGATATTCTTAACCAGTCTGTGTTGGAGTCTTGAAGGGGATGGATATTGTCTGAGGGAAAACGTTGTAGAGAAGGAAATCTCATCCCTTGGGTTGTGAATACTAATGGAGAAGGGAGTTGAGCAGTTGGAATTGTTGTTGGAGTCGTGTCACTGTGTTTTAGTGTGTATTTGGAGTTTTTACAGTGGACTGTAGCACTCATAGGATCCTGTACATCCTTGTGGACTCATACCCTCAACTCGAGGGTGGCTTATTGCAGAGAGAATTGGTGTAAGAAGGAATAAGGTTGGGAGGAAGGTTCTTCTTCTACAGTCAGTTGTGTAAAGCGTTTTGAAAAATAAGTGTTTTGATCACTGTGTTATTTACAGTTTTAATTATATGATAGAATGTTGCATTTACTCTCTAATTTGTATGTATGAATGTTGTTGTGTGTTTGTAATCATTTGCATTCACGTTTTTAATTATTCATGATAGTTGCATGAGATTGTATGTCATGGTATGTATATTTCCACACTTGAATTTATATGTTAATCGATTTTAGTAGTAACATGACTAAGAAAGGGAGTTTGATACATTATAGATTGGTATCAGAACAAATAATGGTAGTAGTAGGATTCATCTTGGACGCTGGGTATGTTATATGAGTTCAAAGTCTTAAGTTCCCTTCAAGCAGTTTATAACTCTTTTTGCAGCAAACCAATGTCATTCACAAAGTTTTTGCATAAACTTGGAAATAATCCCAACAATGAATGAAATATATGGTTTGATGGTGGCAAGGTAGATAAGACTTCCCACAAGCCATCTGTACTTCGTTGCATCCTCAAATTCATTCCCTTCTTTTGATGTGAGTTTCAAACTATGTTCCATTGGAGTAGAGAGAGGGTTACACTTATCCATGCCAAACTTGTTCAACAATTCTCCAATGTACTTATTTTGGGAGATGAATATGTGTGTTGGATTTTGAGTCACTTCAATTCCCAAATAGTAGTGATGATGTTCCAAATCTGTCATCTCAAGGCCTTTCTTCAATTCATTCTTTATGAATGCAATATAACTTCCATTGTTCCCTATTATCAATAGATCATCTATATACACTACAATATATACAATAATTTTCCAACTTTCTTGACAGAGAGTTGCATCATCAAGATTAAAGTGCTTGAAATTCAATTTTAGAAAATGATCAGTTAGCTTTTTATACCAGGCTCACGGTGCTTGTTTAAGGCCATATAAGGATTTGATGGGTTTATATACTTTTTTTTATTGTCCCTGTTATCGCACAAGTTGTAGCTTGTTCAAAGCTCGACCCAACCACTAAAATGACGAGAACTATGAAACACTACACCCAATGTCACCTCGATGTAGGTCCCACACTTCAAGGCTGATTAGGTCACTCTAGGGAAGCGATCATGGTGACCCTAGGGGGAAAAGGGATGTGAAAAAAGGAAAGGAAAGAAAGAGGTCCCTAAGGTTAAATATCTACATGGAAAATGGAAAGAAAAGACGAATCTCAAGTGGTTTAGAGGTTTCCAAAGACTCGGGTGAATTGCCAAGATGTTGGTACCTGTCCGAAGCACAAGAAGAACCACTTTGCAATGATGTATGTTAGTTGGACCAACAAGTTAAGCTTGATGTCCCTAATTTTCAGCAATAGATAAAAATATATATCAGCAAGAAAGAAGTATTATAGCTGCTTAAAAAAATATTGCTTGAAGTCAAGCGAGATATGCTTGAAACAAGTAGATAATGACTAGAGAAACTTCACAATTTATAGCATTAGACTTTAGCAATTAGTTGTGGCTGTTATAAAATATGTATGCAGAATTATTTTGCAGCCTTATGGATGTATAAAACTTGTTATGAAAACAGTGAAATCAGCCACTAAAACTTGCAAAGAAACCACTCAAAAATTGTATTAAAGCAAGTAGAATAAATTGGCAAATTCTTAACAACTTTTGACGGTGAAAACACAAGTTATGAATGACTTTAGGTTAGGGTTTCTGTAGTGAAATTACCAGCCTTATGGATGTAGAAAACCAAGACTTGTTGCAGAAAATTTACCCAATCAAACAAGCCCTTAGTTAGTTCAATAAGTGCACCTAGGTTAGTAGAAGGCTAGGGCAGATTTTTAGGCCTAGTCTAGGGTTAGTTTATGAGATAATTAGGGTTAGTAGGCTAGGGTTAGAGTAGACCTAATGGTTGTAGGTTAGTTTCACTACAAAATCAATAATTTGTGGTTGAAATGGGATGCCTCAATAAGGCAAGGGAACCAAAGGCTCAAATAACACTTTCCCAAAGAGACAACTTTAAATCTTGAAAAAATCATGTTTATCAAGGCAACAATTTATTTCTCCAATGAAATAAGTAAACGACTAGTTCCTTAAACAATGGGTTAATGGGGTCAAGAAAAGAAAGAGCTAGAGATACTACCTCCTTGGGAGTGTAAATCCTCTTACTCCCCAAGGCAAGTATCTCTAGCTAGGGTTTAAGCTAAGAGGGCGTATGCCCTTATACTTCCCTTAGAAAACCCTTGTTAAACCAATAGAATATAAGAATAAAATGATGGAGACAATGGTGGGGGTGTATTCCCTTATAATTCCCACCTATCTCTAGAAAATTAACCTTGACTTGAGCAACAAATGATAGCACAATGTAGAAAAAACTTACCAATTCAAGGAAAAAAGCTAAGACAAACCACCATAAAAGCTAGAGAAAATCCTTCCAAGGCTAGCACATCACTTCCATCAACCAATAATCCAATAAAGAACCATAGACAAGAGCACAAGAGAGAGAAATAGCGAAAGAGAGCGAAAATTTTAGTCCAAGTACTTCTCCAAGATGGGAGAGTTATGATAAAATGAGATCTTATGATCTCTTATTTATACAAAATGTAACTAATATAGTTTGTCCGCATAATTAAGGGTAAAACACAAAACTAGGGGTCAACAACCCTAATCTTGCCCCTTTTTACAAAGTAATATTAAACAATTCAATTTAATTTCACTTTTGCACAAAGAAAAATCCTAAAATGAAGGCGACGCCTCCCTTTAGGGGACGTTTTGGCACTAGGAGAAAGTCATTGATGATGGAGGAGTGTAGAAAGGCTTCCCAAATCCATTTTTCAAGCATCCAAATTAATTCATAGTCAAAGCCTCAAACCCCTCAAAACATCCTTGTGCCAATGCATGTCTACCTCACCACCAAACCCTAACCCCCCTAGGTGATGTCATGCCTCTAAAGGTGATGTTTTGCCTCTCCTAGAAAAAACATTTGGCATGTCGGGGCTAGGTTATGTCATCCAATTCATCTTCTAGGCATTCAAAGTTTGATCTCTCTCCTCTAGCATGCGGGCCCTTGACATCCACCTGTTGGCTTCAAGCCCCATGGAAGCCCAAGCTAGGCTTGTTCTTCCAAAATTGTCCACCCACTAGGTCTTGCAAAGACAAATAAGCACGCCCTCCAAGGATCTCAAGTCATAACATCATGATAAGTGAATCCAATCAATAAATGAGCCACCTAAGCATCTGCATCAAAGATTACTATGTCAAACAATTAAGTGCTCAAAGACATTATGCAACTTGTCAAGCTTGAATATGGGAGGGTTGACGAGGTGTCCTATTGGATAGATATTGCCTTAGGTCAAGGAGATTTTCCAATAGATCCCTCTCTAAGCCATGTAAAATGAGTGAAGTGGTTAGGGTCAAGACTCAATGGGCATGGAGTTCATGACATACACGGGATTGTAGTGTCTCATTCATGAGTGCCTTTGTAGAGGGTGTGTGGTACCTTCATTTGCAATGCACTTTTTCCAAGCCCATTATTTTGTCATTCTTTCTTTCTTTCATAAATTTAAGGACAAGTTGAAGTTCACTACCCTAGCATGGTGTCCAGATAATGATAGTGTCACCCACAAATACCTATTGGAAATGAGAAGGTTAGCTCGTGTTGAGACCCCCTTTCTCTCAACCATGCAACTGAGAGCCATTACCCTGGCTTGGTGACCAGATGATGGTAATTTCATACCACTAGATATTCATGGACATGATAGGCCGAATCTTGATGAGACCTCCTATCCTCCAACTAACCTTTTAAGAATTCTTAATCATATTTCTTGTGGGTCCCCCTTTTCTCAAAGACAAGCGTTTCATTGTTTTCTTGGGTGATCCCTGGGCGAAGCATCTAGAAGGTTCATATATAGGATTTTATATTTTACCCAACATCAATCCCTTTGGGCCCTGAGACCCTTCTTCTCATAGAATGAGGGGCAACCCCTTCTTGGGTAAATACACCTTAAAATCCCAAGAGATAAGAAAATGGGGGAGGGGGGGGAGTGATGGAAAGTGGTAAGTATGGTCGGGAATGGTACAATGGATCTTCAAGGGAGTTCATAGTAGCAAACCCATCCCCAAGGAAGACCACTTACTAGGGCACAATGTCAACCACCAAGGTGAAGCAAGGAAAAGTGCATAATTTCCAAGCATATATCATGAAATTTAAAGAAATCTAAGGTACAACATACTTAAATGCCTTAAATATTGAAATGATTCTCACCATAATACTGAATTGTACCTCATGGAGCAAGGCCCACTACCTTCCGAAAGCCAGTTGGTGTGGTGGATGCCATCTAAAAATCTACGACCTATGTGGTGGTGAGGAGAGTCTCCATCTGTGCAAAAGGATACTTCTAGTCACGTAGTCTCTTGACACTCCATATCTGCAAGCTAAGGGCCTTGATACATAATCTCCTTAGTTATCCACAAAATGGGGATAACATTCCCTTCACAACAAAACATTTTGGCTGATACATAAACAGATTATGTTTCAAGTCTCCATTCAAGAAAGTCGTATTCGCATCCATTTGATGAACTTTCCATCTATTATGTGTTGTCAAGGCAAATAGAGTACAAATGGTAACCCATTTTGATGTGGGGGCAAAAGTCTCCTCATAATCAATGCCTTATTTCCGTGCAAATACTTTTTCCACAAGCTTCGCTTGGTGTTCGTCAAGTGAGCCATATGATTTGTACTTGTTCTTGAAGACCCACTTCCAGCCTATTGGTTTAGTTTCGAATGGAGGGTCCATGGGACAACCAAATATGGCTCACCAATTAAATGTCCAAAATATTTGAAATACAATGTAGAAATCCATTTGGATAACAATATAACAATATATATATATATATATATATATATATATATATATATGATTACAATGATAATGAGGGTCGTATATATACCCACGCAGGGGTGCCCTTTCGTGAAGAGATGTGACCCTTTATTACAAGACATCTCTTCATTAGTAATTATTAATTATTGATTATTGATTTATATTTATGTTTTATATTATATTTATATTTATGTCGGTTACATTTCCTTCCCCTTAAGAAATGTTTTGTCCTCAAAGCATATTTATGGAAGGCCTTATGTATTTTCTTTAGTTTGTAATGTCTTTGATCACTTTGGTTTCTAAGACTATTATGGTTGATGATACGAGACAATACATACTTCTGAGTTTTGAGCATAATTGTTGAACCATAAAAGGATTTGACCATCTTAAATTGATCCTTTGTGGAATGTTGTGCTTATATGATTCCCAGAATATTTTTTTCTCAATTGTATTGGCATCAACATTCTTCGGATGATAGGTCAATTGTGTTCCTTCTGAGCGATGTTGATACTTCGATTGGTTAAAGTGTCTGCTCTTGTGATTGGGATGTCGATAAGGTGTCTTGGTAGCATGGATTTCCCTTATCGTACTTGTACTATTTTCTTGATTTACTTTCAGAGTTTTATTTTATTCATGCATTAATGTTGCATTGTTAATTGACCAACTTCTATTAGTAAGTATACTTAGAGTTTCCATCATTTGTACTACAAAATTCGTATATGTCTTTTTTTTAAACTAAATTTGCATCTTCTTTAGTTGTGATGTGGATTGGATCTGTATTTGTTCCTTTTTCCACAACTTGGATTTTTACTTCTAAAGACTTTGATGCTTCTTTTCTAATAAGTTACTCTAATTTGTTTTCCAGAGATTTCTTATCATCTTTAAGCTTCTTGATTTGCATAATTAGGCTTTGATTATGATTCTTTAAACGTGCAAGCTCTTCATTTCCTAATTGTTCAACTTTTTTCGTGTCTCAATTCTCTGCATTCTCTTTTAGTCCTTTGATTTTTTCTAAAAATATTTGATTAAGGATCATTAAATGTGAACTTTATTCTTATTTTCCTAATAATTTATTTCTGAGATCTTGATTTTCTTTTTCCAACTTCTGAATGCATTGTTTTGTGTCCTTTGACTTCTTAATATAAGTAATTTTTTATTGTGATCCTTTAAGCAAGAAATTTCTTTGTTTTTAGCTGCAATAACTCCGTCATATTATTTTTGTATGTTCGAGATTGACCATCGATTTTCCCAAAGGATCACCTTTGAGATGTCTTTAAGATCTTTTGATGAAGGTACTATTGAATCTGACTTCATAGTAATGCCTTGAAGTGTCATCATCCTTTCCTTATAGGAGAACGTCAAAAACATTTTCTCTATGTTTAACATGAAGGTACCTAGTTTTTCAAACTAGGATAAAGAAGGAATTATGTAAATCTCATTTGGGTATATAGTTGTAACATTGAATTGAAATATATATTCATAATCATCCGTTGTTACTTGTAAGTCCTTAATTTTATATTGTCCCTTGAGAAAAAAAAAATTATTTTTAATAATATTTGGCTCTAGAATTAATAATTGATTTGCTAAATCAATGTTAATGTAATTTTCCTTATAGTTTTCGTTGATAACAATGCTAATCTCCTTCTCTTGAATACTCCTTTTTAATGTAAATAATCCACAACATGAAATGCAACAACCTTCATAAAAAAACATTCATTTTTTCTCATTATTGAACTTCATTTTGCTTTCATCGAACATTTGTGATAAATAAAACCTTTGATTATAAAGCTTATATGCCCCTTCAATATTCTACTTTCTAAATTAGAACTTAATTATTAGTTTTATAACCCCTTTTATGATATATATGGGACTTTGAAATATAATAATATTTTCTTTTTTAACTTTTCTAAATAACCTTTGTTATAACTCGCTATTGACTTAATTTTAAAGAATGAAATATGTTTTGAAATTTTACTTTTTATAACTTTATAAAAGTACTTCAAGACCAATGGAATGTTATCTTTTTAAACTCTTTTAAGTTTGTACTACTTTAATAGAAATTAATTTAATATTATCTTTTTATAACATTTTTTATGAACAAAGATCTCTTATTTCTTTCATATAACTTAAGTTGACTTATTTCTTTCATACACTTACCCTTATCTAATTATCAAACACTTATCTTATTGAATTATTAAGGGTGGATTTATAAAGTGACGATTTATTGAAACAATGGTTATCTCGATCTCCCTTGCTTTCATGAATTATAATCGCGGTCGTATGATATGAATGAAAGACACCAGGGATGTGTACGACGATGTACAACAAAGTGCCTATAATTGTATGATGGTTGGAGGGGCGGCGGTAATTACGACATAATGTACGACCATATGCCGACTGCATGTACGACAACAAAGATGGAGTGGGCTACCTTGAGAGCAATCTTCTCTCTCGAATTAGTTTTCCGGCATGTTTTTCGGCGATGTAGTTTTAAATTTTTGGTTGATCTAGAAGTTTAATTGATTTTCTGAGCATATGGATTGGTTTAAAATGGGGCAAAACCCTTAGGGTGAGGTTCTAAAATGCATTGGAACTTTGATCCATGCCAAACTCAGGCTACCCCTGAAAATCTGGCTGGATTCAAACCCATTTTTTTCCCTGAAAAGAGGGAAGATTGCTCCCTAGTTAGCTTACTCCCAACAAAGACAAGCATATGGTACAGACATATGACGACTAAATTTGCATGAAAATGTATGGATTGTACGATTCGTAGTAAATATTTGCCTCTAATTGGTCATATGGACTGTCAATTTAAAGATTGGGCAGTCATGTGCGCTATGTGTTGATATCTCTGAAGTAATTTTTCTTTAATTGATTCGATTTAATTCTGTAGGCAAGAGTGATCTGTTATGACCTTGGTATTTTCTTCAATTTGTCAATTTTCCCTGTAAATTTTCTAGTTTTTTGTTTTCTTCAAATTTGCAACGGAACGACTTTTTTTCTTTTTTTTTTCAACGAAAATCTGAATGATGAATGGCCAAGGGTTGTTGTGTTCAATGACCAGATGACTTGAGAAAATATGATTTTTTTCAGTGTGGTTAAAAGCTTGTATGGCAATGGATGGGATAAAAAAAAACTAGCTTCGATACCAAATTTGACAACGAAGTCTGCCTCACCAATTAAATGTCCAAAATATTTGGAATACAATGTAGAAATATATATATATATATATATATATATATATATATATATATATATATATATGAGTAATAATATAGAATAGTATGATGTGATTACAATGAGAATGGGGGCCATATATATACCCACGTAAGGGTGCCCTTTTGTGAAGAGATGTGACCGTTCATTATGAGACATCTCTTCATTAATAATTAATAATTATTGATTTATATTTTTATCTTATATTTATATTTATATTTATATTTATGTCTATTACAGTCCACCAACTTCCATGCTCCATTCTTGATGAGAGCATCATACTCCTTTTGCATGGATTATTTCCACTCATAATAAGATTATGTAGCATCCAGTTCCATTGATCACATTTTTATACTAACTTATTCTTTGAGGACACTTACGAGTAAGTGATCTGGTTATGGTACATTATGATTTATGCTTTGATTATGAGTTATGCTATGTTGAGTATTGAGATTTATATGTTATTTTTCTAGACGTGTATATTGATAGGTATTATGATGAGTTTTCATGAGTGTGCAAGAAATGTCATAGGTTGAGGATGTTGATGGCATCAACGGACTTCCTTGGACTTTGGATTGAGTCGGGGAGTGGACTTGTATTTTGGTTTGAGTATTTGATTTATACGCTTGAGTTATATGATGATTTCAGAATGGATGTTATGTATATGGATTATTGACATTGTCCTTGTGAGTGGATGCAAGCATGGTGACGCTTGTTAATCCGACTCACATATGGAGTAAAGAGGTCATACACAGAAACCAAACAGATGAGAGAGAGGTGTGGCAACGTCCCTGTTACAACCTACTAGCACTCCTGATGTGACCTGAACTGAAGGTTAACCATTACCTTGTTCAGAGAAGTCCATGATTCCGTGAGGACAGAATGAGACACTCACTCACAAGAAATTCTAAGAGGCACACAAAGAGGAATTCTTTCTTTTTCTTCGGTTCTTTTCTTTTCTTTAGCTTCAACTTTGGACTTTTCTTCATCTTTCTTCTTCTTTTGGACAGCTTCATATTTAACTTGTCACTCAACTTCTTCTTTTGAGCTTCCTCCTTTTGAGCAGCTTTGGTCTTGGCTTCAACTTGTTTCTTTTTCTCCATCTCAACCTTATTCTTCTCTAAGGCCTCATGTTTTCTCTTATCTTGTTCTCTTCTTTTTTCAAGCAATGCTTTTCTACAAAAACTTTTTCAACCTCTTCCTTTTCCT
>ML804192.1:383811-406999 GCA_009831015.1 Picea engelmannii | reverse complement strand
AGGAACATCAGCCACCACGATATCCATGACCACGCTCTTCATGGGCAGCTGAAACAAGGTCACAACCAAATCTTTGATGAACCCAAGACATTACACTTTCCTGGAGTCAAAGGAATACAAGTCATGGTATGTTTTCGTGATTTCTAGACCTAATTCTTCCATGACAGTTTTGGGCATGAGGTTATGAGAGGCCCCTGAATCCATCAGACAATTATGCAGTACCTTGTCATGTATGTTTAGTGATGTGTAGAAGGGAGGGGATGAATAGTCTCTATCTTCTACCATGGGACCTAGGATGATTGTTGGTTTCTCGTCTTGCAAATTGATTGAGTCTGAGAGATGATTCAAAGGTTCGAGCAGTGTTAGTTTAGATAGGGATCTCTTAAAGTCTTCATGCTTTACCAACTCTGAAAGGGGTGTCGAGATCCTAATCTTCTGAATTTCATGCTCAAAGTTAAAATAGGAGGGGAGCTTCATAATTTCTTTTACCTCTGGTATAGGACCTTTGACCACTGGTGGAGGGTTCTGCATTCTCCTTTCCCTGTTGTGGCTTGCCGCATCTTTGGCGAGCTTGTCTTCTCTGGGAGGCTGATCAGGGACGTCGAACTTCCCATCTTTCTTCTTAGACCTGAAGTTGTATCTATTCGAGTTGTTGTTGGCCTTATTCCCCTTGCTCGACTCGTTTAATTGAATGTCGATGAGAGACTCCTCGTAGGTTGATTGAGTTAAGTGAGGAGAAGGAGATGCATCTTCGAGATAGTGAATTTCTCGGTCAAGGTCCTCTTCATCTCCACCATCATCTGCGACAAGGTTGTTCTAAAGGGGGGGTTTGGATTTTATGATCATCCCTATCTCTGTTCCAAGGCTCTCTTTGCATAATCTGAGGAGCATTGTTATTCAACCTCCTGAAGTTTCCTCTGTTATCAACATTTTGAGGATTTTTGTACATTTGTTTTCCCTCCAATTCCAACCTTTCCATCCTAGCTGAAAGTGATTTTAGTAACTTGGTTACTTCGTCCATTTGAGGGGGGGGGCAGAGGAACTGGAGGTTGAGGCTTCAGATCTTCCCCTTCCTCTGTCTTTATCAGCGTTATTCATGAGTCGGTCAATTGCCAATATGTTAGATTCTACTTCCAGGGCTGCATCTTGCATATGAGCCAAGGAGGTAGCTCTTCTCTCTCTTAACAGGAGGCAGAAGTCAGGGTCAAAAGCACTAGCATATGTGATTTTGGCAGAGGCCTTTGTAGGCTTTATCTTAGCAGGGATCTTATTGTACATTTTGTTGAATCTTTTGGAGAAGTCAGAGACAAACTCTCCCTCTATTCTTTTTAGGGACCCAAACTCTGTAATATAATACATGAAGTCTTTTTTATCCCCCATTGTCTCAAGAAGATATCATCTAACGCCTCAATCCCATCAATGGATCCAGGGGTCAGGGCCCTAAACCACTTTTTGGCTTCTCCATCAAGGCTATGGACAAAAATCTTCATCCATACATCTTCGTCTACTATGACATAGTTATCAACATAACTATAGAAAGTTGCAAGGTGTTCTTCTGCAATTATATCTCCAACCACTTTCTGGCTTCTCCATCAAGGCTATGGACAAAAATCTTCTTCCATACATCTTCGTCTACTATGACATAGTTATCAACATAACTATAGAAAGTTGCAAGGTGCTCTTCTGCAGTTATATCTCCCTCTCCTGTAAACTTAGGCAGTTGCTTAAGGTAGCTACCTGCTAGTAGGGCATTAAGAGGCTGAGGCAGAACGAGAGGGGCATATCCGGCAGCTACTATGGCGTCCATTCTATTTCTAGGGGGATTAGCACCCGCTATTAGGATGTGAATTGGAGGAGAACTAGGTGGGGATGGGGTTCGAACAGGGGAGATTGGAAGTGTGTTTTCGGGGACAAAAGAAAAAAACGGAGGACTTGAGGGAGCAGAGGTTTCTCTCTCTATAAACGCAACAACTTTAACAGGAGGAGGAGTAGTGAAGCTCGGAGAGGGGAAATCAGCAAGAAAACTCCCAAAATTTAAACTTCTAGAAACTCCAACAGAGATTGTAATAGGAAAATAAGAAATAGTTATTGGAGTTGCTATAGGAGGATGGTGAAAATTATCAGAAATACCTGGTTCAATGGCTGAAGTATCTTCTTCAAGAGTCTTTCTTCTTCCAAGAATTTTCTTTGGGTTGGCTTCAGGAGTCGCTAGAGGCAGTTGTGGAGTAGACCTCGTGTGTCTGCCTCTGGAAGCCACAGCTGAACTAGTGGAGTCGCCTTAATGGAGTCATCAGGTGCACAATTGCAATCTTTGATATATTGAGTTCTAATGCACCTTCAGAACTAGTACGCTTTGTCGTTCAATCCCAGGGAAAATCTTCAATTTCGTCCCCGGCAACGACACCAGAAGTCACCCCTGGATTGCGACAGAGATAAGCATGATACCCATCAGTTTGTACGTCACGAGAAATAAATATAAAGGCAATCTAATGGACGCAAACTCAGGATGGTATCGTTTTAACTCAAAAAACTGGATCGAAAAGCACAAGCAGGTGAGGTCTTGGTTTAACTTCAGTCAATAAGTTGGTATAGTGGTGAGTAGGGGGAAGAACATGAGGAGAGTGAAGGGGTCTGCTATGGACGTCTGGTCTTCCAACAGCCTAAGGAGAAAAAATTCAAAAAACAAGATCTTCTTGGATTCAGAACTTCAAGAAACTGAAAACGCTATATCAACACTGCAATCAAACATCCATTACAACGCAGTCACAACCATCCATGTGAATCCTTCAATCATGAACATTCAGTATCATACACATATTAAGATGGAGGAAGAGAAGTTGACTTAGATTAAGCAAGAAGTGTCAAATACAGATACATAACCAGAAACCAGAGGATTTACTAAACCTTTACAATCTAGGAGCCTAGCTCTACCATTGACCCTTACAAAATATAAAAATTGAGTATATATACTCAAAGCAACTTGCTCCCTACATAAACACACTCTGGTCATGTATTCAAGGCTTGGCGTCTGCATCTTCTTCTGTCAGGTTGCACTTGCACTCTTCTGTCAAATGCAAGATCAGATCGGTATGGGCTTCACAAGAAAATTCATGGAAAGGGAACTTTCGGCCGACAGTCTGCCCTCCACAGCCAGATTTTCCATACTTTCCATTTATGTGATGAAACGAGGTTTCAACTACCCTACCCATTTTCATTAACTACAATCATTGGGATCAAGACAAATCCTGACAACCATGAATGTTCCAGGTGAGCTCACAATTCCTTTGTCACAAGCGACCGCGGGCCTTGACCTTGTTCTTATCCCTCTGAAAACTCGGGATTTTGCATTTCGGGAGTTTTCACTCCTCTTGATTTCAAATATCCCGATGATTGCCCTCGCGAAATGGCCCATTTGGATCAACGATCAGATTTGCCTTGAATCTGACAGCCATGATCATCTCCTCAAACAACCTCAGCCTCCCATCGCTCGATCAGGAGCCTATCCTTTATTTATCCCTGCCTCCATATGACCCTGGGCAGTGATCGTGAGCCTGATTCCCAAGCACGTCGTGATTTCGTGTTTCGCGAACTCATGTTGCACTCTATGCTCAAACCTTCGAGTCGCAAAATCGTGATCGCTCGGATCAGGCGACATGCGTCTCTTTACATCGAATGACCCAGATTGTATCGATGCTTCGGGACTTCGGGCCATCGGCAATTCTCACCCCAACTTTCCTGAAAGACTTTCTTCGCGGTTCAAATCCTGCACCACATGCCCCTCTAGAATGAGCGGCCCCAATTATTTCACGACTTCGCGTTTCACGAGTCTTCATGACTCGGCCTTTTGACTACTCCATCTTGCAAGTTAGCGAAACATTGATCTTGCGCCACGCGTCTTTCCCGATACCAACGGCTAGGATGGCATCGTGATACCGTAACTCTCCCTGATGCTATTCTTCATGCAATTGCATGGCTCTGATCCCCCGATGATCGTCGATCCGCTCCACCTGGCGGATCTCCGTTGTTGAAAACTGATCTTGCTCACTCGCTTGATTTGAATCCATATTTGACCTCTCTAAGTGTGGTGTTTGGTGTTTACGACTGCAGCCTGCGAACAACTACATGGATTACTGGCTAAAGGCTCAGGAAAGCAAAAGGATCAATGGCAAAGGTAAGGAGAGAAGTGCTCAACTTTAGGGGAAAACAAAAAGGCTTAGGGCCAGTATTTCTCAGGAAAACTGCGAAGGAAAAATGGGTCTATCAAGCAAGTGAGGACAAACAACAGAAAACTACAAGCCGAGAGGAAAACTTACGACCGGATCTGCAAAAGGAGGACAAACAAGTAAAAACACAAACCAAGGTAGAAATCACAAACCCCTAAGGCTCTGACAAGATTATGTGCTAACACTTGGTATGGTTGATGTCGGATATAATTGATGAGGAATTATGCATGGGAAATCTTTAGAATTTATGGTATTGTGTTGAATGATACTGATTTCAAGATGTGGTGGAAGCAAACCACACAAATGAAAAGAAACCTGGTAGAAGGCTTGGATGTTGATACTCCTCAATTTTCAAACCATAAATCTTTGTGAAGGTCGCAATTATGGAAAGCAACATCCAGAGCAATTTCCCAACGAAGAAATGCAAGGCAATGGAGTATTTGATTTGGTTCATACAAATACTTGTGGATTTATGCGTACAATGAAAAGAGGTGCCGGGCATTTTAGCACATTTGTCGATGCGTTTCTAGGAGGAAATGTATTATTTTCCTTAAACCGAAATCACAAGTGTTAGAACTTAGAAGTATTACTGGATTCTGGATTACTATGTGTCAACTGAAAAGGAAATCTGAAAATCTCTTCGTAAGTTGAGATGTAAAAATGACAAAGAATACATGTCCTTATAATTCAACTAGTATTTAGAAGAACAAGGTATTTTAAGAAGAAAGCTTGCAATCCCCTAACGGTATATGGCCAAAACCGTTTTGCACAGAAGCAATGGCGACAGCCCGTGTCCAGAACAGGTAGAGAGAGAACTCCAAAAGAGGTACGAACTAGCAAGAATCCTTCTTAGCTCATCTAAGACGTGACTCTTAAGTTTTTAAAAGACATCTAAAAAAAACATAGATGAGTTAGATCCTATAGAAACATAGTGGGAAGCGTCCTGTATGCAATCGCCTGTAGAAGGCCAGATCTTGCATTTGCAGTAAGCCAAGTCAGTCAATTTATGGAAGATCCAGGTCCACGGCATTGGAAAAAGGTAAAATGATTTTTCGAATACCTAAATGGGCCAGTTGATTTTGGTCTCACCTTCAGTGGGTGAACTCGATAGTCGCAACAACTTACAAGATTCCATGATACCGAGTCGGCAAGAAAGGTTGGCACTAAGAGATCCACTATAGGATCTTGCTACCTGTATAGCAGGACTCAAGAGCAATGCACACTGCAGTGAAAACAATCTACTACTGTACTTTAGAGTATTGAAGTAAAATATGTTAATTTATCTGCACAAACAACTACGCAACTGATGTTGAAAAGACTCCTTACAAACATTGGAAAAAAATAGAAAATCCAGTAGTCTTACACTATGAAAAGCATACTTGTCTCAATGTTACCAGACTCGACTAGACTCAGAGAATTACTCACAGAAAAGAACGGTGTACAATGTCTATATAGTGCACATTTTCAATAATAACTTGTTTTAAAGTACATAGATGATATTACATACTAGAAAAACCATAGATTTGGCACAGTTGATAGGTATGTTGATTGTCCAATATGACTTGGGGTTGAGTCAGAATCCGAGAAGTGACTCGACCCAATTTCCTCAAAGCAGAGTCAAACTTGGGAGTCAACTCTGACTTAGAAGAGTTTAGTATTTGTATCACTGTCATCAATGTAAAATATCAGACAAATCAAGCATACATACATCCAACATCATTTCGTCAAAGAGAAAGTGATCAATAAAGAAGTAGAACTTTAATTCTGATCTTAAGAAGAAATGATAGAGGAAGCCAGAACTAGGTTAAATTTTACCAAGTAGTGCCCTAGTACCAAATTTAAGCTGCATAGAAGTAGGATAAAGGTAAGAAAACAATTAGTCATGGATACAAACTAAGTGGAAGTGTTGGAGGTAGGGATGGAATTTGACAGGAAAATTGTTCGTCATGTGTGATTTGTCGGTAAAATAAATACTGTAAAATTATGATAATCCGTCAAATTTTTTGTTAAATGTGTCAAAACAGACATCTGAGTTGTAGAAACCGTCAAATTTAACAGGCTTGGGATTGAAATTCCAACCTTGAAACTTGGAGGTGTAGCATTTTCCTTCCTGTCTTTGCATTGTGTTTTTTTCCTGAGTGCATATAACGTGCAGAAACCCCAACATATTGAAAACATTGGGCTTTTTGTCCTGAGTGCATATAACGTGCAGCAACTCAAACATATTGAAAATAGAATAATAGTAAGTAAATAATTCCATGAAAACAATTTCCAAAAACGTCTTTCCATGACCCAGGGAAGTCTTTGAGTGGCCTCAGGGAAGTCTTTTAATGGCTCTTAATTGGCGAAGTGTTTTAGATCGACTTGTATCATTTCAATAGCCAGGGATCTAAGTGCATAAAGCCATAGCCAGGGATCTAAGTGCATAAAGCCACAGCAAATAAATAAGTCATAAGTCATAACCCATAGAAATTGACAAAAGCTTCTTTTATAATGTATCAACTAATCTGACTTCAGTAATTAGCCAAGTATCTAAAGAGAAAACATAACTCCATATAAGTCATAACCCATAGAAATTGACAAAAGCCTCTTTTATAGTGTATCGACTAATCTGATTCTGATTTTAGTAATTAGCCAAGTATCTAAAGAGAAAACATAATTCCATATAAATCATAACCCATAGAAATTCACAAAAGCCTCTTTTACAATGTATTAACTAATCTTACTTCAGTAATTAGCCAAGTATCTAAAGAAAAAACATAACTCCATAGATCATTGGACAAATATCAGATTTTCCATATCCCTTCCTTTCGAAACGATTGACCTAACGACTAAATTAATTGGGCTAATTGTCTAAACCTACCTTCCCATAATACCTAGATGTTATTCTATCTGCTGTTATAAATTATAACCTCAGGATGCGCTGATAAAATCCAGAAAACCTCAATTTCAAGCAGCCTAATTTAACTCTCCTCATTTGTCTAAAGCTGTCCTAACTGTGAAATTAGAATTTGAGAATTATTTCTTATCATAAAAGCTTTCAATTAACTTCCTTATTATACATACAGTCAGCTGAAAATCCCTGCCAGCTCGTTGCAGTCAAACACAACAGCTGCCAATACCCATTAGGTTATGAATGTATGCTTCATGGATGTCTAATCACTGTCTATATTCTGAAAAACAAATACTTTCAAAGGGTTTATTCCATAAACGCTTCATTAAGGACTCTGTCGTACAGAGAACAAACAACTTGCAAGAGAACATGATAGAAATGCAAACTGATATAAAATAAATGTCAAATATCAGAAACATGATTTGCATACAGATTAAAGATCTGTACCCGAGGTGATGGCAGTAGGTTTATGAATTGACTGATTGCTGTCACTGAGTTTTTAGTTGCAATTTCTGTAATGATGTCAGATTTGTTTTCTTCATGAGAACCTTCTGCATTGGACTCAGCGACCAATGCTCTCATAGCTATAAAGGGCTTACCCTCGCTCAGGCAAATCTGCGAACAAAAAAGGCCACCCATATCAGAAGATGTTCTATACCTCTCAATCAATGTTTTAGCCCTCTTGAAAGCAGGACATGAGCCTGAGCAAAGTTGTATCTCTTGCTTAGTGCCTACTATGAGCAGAATTCTCAGCTGTTGGATGATATTGTAATCACAGCTAGTGGTACCAAGCGATAAATAAATAATAATTTCTCCAAAAAATTAGAGAGGCCTTAATTACCATTGCAACTCCTGCACTCTCCATATCGAAAGTAGTAACATTAAACTTGTCATGGAGGAAGCTTTTATAAGCAGCATTTGCCACAAAAACGTTGGCACTACAACCCCTCTCCACTCTCACAATCCTTGGCTCGTGGGAGAGACATGTCGTGTTCACACACGAATCTAACTTCACATTCTGTTGTTTCCACCGTGCCAATTCAAAATAAAAATCAGTACATTTATTTTAAGGTCTAACATTAACCCCAACTATGCATGGCCACTAAAACAAATACCTCTATCTTCTGTGCAAGCTCATAATAGGACTGTGAAACAGGAATCCAAAACACATGTTCCCGGGCCTCTGGAGTTCCATTCACTGGAAAAATCTCATCTGGTTGGAACCACACATTATTCAGCAGATTATCAATATGTTTCCCCGCTGGAACAAGGTAATTGGCGAAATTGAGGTACCCAATGTCACGGGTGTAGTCCCCACTCTCTTCCATAGGGAGCTCATCGTTCTCTCCTTCCCCATATTTCTATTCCAATCACACACTAATGAGCCAACAGTTTTATTTGAATTTGTACAAATAAAGTTCACAATTTTATTTCAATTTGTACGAATAAACTTCTTTATACAAAGCTCAAACATATATAAAATAAATTTAAAAAACAAAGTTCAAAGAGGAAAATTCAGGACCTGCCAAATCCAAAGGCCTGTATGAGCCCACTGACGAGGAATGGTAACATCTCCAATATGAAGATCAGAGTTTGCATTACCCGCTGTTCCAAAGTGTATAACCCCATAAACAGGGAAAAATCCCAGCAGAATCTGAGTGGTCACTCCTGCGTTGATCTGCATTATCTTATATCTTTTAACATGCTCTGAGACATAATTGGTCTATAAAACCTCCTTTCAAGGAATGAAAATCAAATTTTCCGAATTTAATCAATATACACACAGAATTATAAATGGCATTCGAATTCAAGATAAAGAATAAAATTTTATACACACAGAATTTTAAGGGCATTGGGAATCAAAATTGAAAATCGAATTTAATTCCAATGTAAACAAATTTACACGCAAAATTATAATTTGTATTAAGAATCAAAATGGAAAATCGAATTTAATCAATATATGTCAGCATAATTGGAATTGGTTTGGAATAAAAACGAAAATCAAATTTAATCAATATAGACAAACATATATACACCACAGCTTCGTAATGGGTATCATCGATCACGGTTTCTTACCATACCCAGTCCTGTCATCACCGCAATGACTCTGTGATTCATCACTGATCCGATGCGAAACCTCCGACCTTCATTGCATCAAGTATATACATTATGAATAAACTGTAGCTTTATAAATAAGGAGCTCCAAGAAAACAAAGAAAACTCAAGTTTGATCATGACCAGAGATGTCGATATAGGGGCTTTCCTCGTCGGCCATGAAAACAGGAGAATGGAGTAGAGGGTACATTTCGAATTTGTTAGGAATTACGAGGCCGAGGTACGGGCCGGCCTGATTGATCTGGTGGATCCGGCTGAGGAGCTCTGGTGAATAATATGCGTTCGTTTTGAAGCATAGAATCAGCAGCACAAGCAGAATAGAAAGCATTTGATTTCGTTTGGAAGCCATAGCCAGCGCCCTTCACCAGTGTTCTGTGGGGGATTTGTAGGGTCGAATAAGAGCACGAGCCTTTAAATCATATATACCCGATTGCCTTTGCTTTTGAGGTTGTCGCTGTCGAAAGAACCGAGTAAATAAAAATCTCCCCGTAATGGATTGATTCTTCCATTTCCTATTTTCCTGAGGAAACTTGTTAACCTGAAAGTCAATTTTTTAACCGGCGGTCCGGCACACATCCATCTCAATCCCTCCGCTACAAGTTTAAACTCAACTTCTCGCCATTTTAAATTTACTTTTCCTCTTGTGGTTATAACTATGAGATTTGTGAATTTTTAAATCTACTTTTCCTCTTGTGGTTATAACTATAAGATTTGTGAATTTCTTATTTTTATTTTTAATGGAAGTCAAAAGTAGATTGGTTTACAATAGTCATCTACGTTATGAAGAGTTAATGTTTTGATATGTTGGTTTACAATAGGTTAAATATTCTAAGAAATGAAGATTTTTTTTAGGGATATTTATTTGAAATCTTCAAGAAATTGTTGGATTTGTAGATTTAAGTGATTATTTCTTTAAAATCTAAGTGCTTTGAAAGTTTTTCAGCAAGTTGAAAAATAGTGATCCATATAAATTTATATAGTCAGATTCGAACAAAAAACTCATTTCTTAAAACAGCGAACCAACCCCTCTTGTTTTTGAGTTCTTGGAATTAAATTTTTCCTTATATTGTTTATAAATCTTTTTTGGCTTATAGTTTTTAAGAGTTTAAATTATTGCTTTTGACTTATAGTTTTTAAAAGTTTAAATTCTTGTTATAGTTGGAAAAGTTGATGTAAATAAGATAATTTTTATGTTAACTAGGTATTTTAATATTTAGCATCTTTACCCTATACCAATTTTATATATTTAAAAAGATTTTGGTTTTTTAATTGTATTTTTAAGTTGTTTTGAGTGCTTAAGGTCATGCTAACATGGTTACGCATTGGGTATCTAAGTTGGTTGAAGGTTACATCTTCCATGGAAAACCAGGGTATAGAGGTTGCACCATAGTAGTCTTACACCTAAAATTAAGGTAAAGAGGGTGGGGTTATTTTCATTATTTATTCAATCCATTAGTGAACAATGTTTGTTTCATTTTGGAACATTTAGACATTATTAAAAGGATGTCATTAATAAATTTTATTTTTTATCAAATTATAAGGGGTAATCATCATCGTAACATATTAAGGGATATTAATTAAATTGGATAAAGAAGTGATCAAGGGTCCACATCCATTTTGAGATTATTTTTGGGCCTCCACAAGATTCTCACTGAAAATCTCATATAACATCTAATTGATGGGAGACTAATGATTCACAATTGCTCATTTCATTAAGACATAAGAAGAATGTTTGGTTTTTGTTCAACTATGATAGCACTTGCCACAAAACTTTCATGAAGCATCCACTTCATTGAGCACACTAGCATGAACTAATAATTGGTGATCTAATTATGGGAGGTGAAAATAGTGTAAGTCATAAAGTTCTATGGATAAATGTAATTCAAAAACCAAAAATGGACTTTGGATCTTCTTAAAATTTACCTTTTGAAAATGTAATAGACTTATGAAACTTTTTAGTAAGAATGAATGATAGATTGTAGTGTTTTGGTTCATTGTGATATGTATTATGTGTTAAATTTAAATTGTTTTTTTTAATTGTTTTACACTTCAATAATTTTAAAGGACCTTCTACTTACATAATAATAATAATTGATTAATAGTAA
Organism: Picea engelmannii; assembly: GCA_009831015.1. Classification (NCBI taxonomy): domain Eukaryota; kingdom Viridiplantae; phylum Streptophyta; class Pinopsida; order Pinales; family Pinaceae; genus Picea; species Picea engelmannii. Next base: position 395,663 of record ML804192.1, on the reverse strand, counting down.
CATGAAAATGTGTGCTTATCAACCTCCCCCTCCACCTTTATAGAATATATTGAGTAGGTATGTATCCCTCCTCCTTTATAGAATATATTGCGTAGGTATGTGTGTAAATAATAAACAATAAAAATGATTGTCATACACTCAATAATAAACAATAGAACATATCATGTTTAACATGATAGTTTATCATGATACAGTGTCTTTGGTCTCCTATGTCAACTGTGTGTCCACAAAAGTAGTGTTTAGATGCATTTATATAATATTAAAAAATTAAATATATTACATATAACATCTTAATTTATGTGGCTTTACAATATGCCTTCCTCTACTTTACACCCTCTTCTCTCACGCTTAAAAATATAAGTTAATATAAATTTATATTAATAACTTTAAATTACATTTACACAAATTTATATTAAAATATATAATTGGTTTTGACTTTTCTATAAACCTATTTTACACCTAGACTATAAAGAAGTACATTTATCTTTAAAGGGGTATATTGTTTTTATGTACACCCTCTTCTCTCACGCTTAAAAATATAAGTTAATATAAATCTATATTAATAACTTTAAACTACATTTACACAAATTTATATTAAAATATATAGTTGGCTTTGACTTTTCTATAAACCTATTTCACACCTAGACTATAAAGAAGTACATTTATCTTTACAAGGGGTATATTGTTTTTATGTGGGTGTAAACATATTTTTCACCTAAACAACACATTTATCTTTACTAACGGGTACTCTAAGAACTCATTTAGAGTAGGAATTCATGTATAGAGTATAAAGAAGCAAATTTATCTTTATTAGCGGGTATATTAAAAACAATATACATAATTTAGAGTAAAAATTCATGTATAAAATTTAAAGAAGTATTAGTATTTTTTTATTTTTTTTTAGAAAAAAGTGTAATTTTATTTATTCGAAGAGATAAAATTTTATTTTGTAGGTGCTTCAAGGAGCACTACACCTCATGGGTGTGATATATGTTTCGGAGTATAATAAACAACAACAAAAAATTGTAGATCTCTGACTTTTCGGCCGTGTAGAGAGTTCCTAAAAAAGATTCATATTTAGTTACATATAATGTTCATAGTGGGCTGTGAATCTTTGCTTCATAATGTGAATCTGTTATTTTGTAGTCTTTGTAGTTCTTCCAAAGAAATATTTATGTTGATTGTTTTCTATGTGGATTTTTAAAGCCGTTGTAGCTCTTGTTGTTCATGTTGTGAATCCTGATGTAGTGTTGTTGAATCTATAAAAGGTCGATCGTAAAAAAATTGTGAGTCTCCATTTTTGTGCTCTATGATGTCCCATTGTCCGAGTGCAAGGTGGAGCCCTGCTTTTGAGAGTGCATCCGCTACCATGTTCTTGTTCCTGTAGACATGGGAGATAGTCACAGTGTCAAAATTTTCTAGTAACTGGTAAGTGTCCTCCAAAATGGGGAGGAAGAAAATGTTATGACATTTCTTAAGTTTCCTTGCCCAGTTCACCACAATCAATGAATCTCCAAAGATTTGCATGCGTCGCAGGTTTTTTTCTTTTGCAAAGGTAAGTAGAAGTTTTAAAGTCAATAGCTCTGCATGATTATTTGTCCCCTGTCCCAGCCCTAGTTTTGTGTGAAAAAAGTGGGATTTTGAAAGGTGTAGTATGAAACCAACCCCGCAAAGATTATTCTGTGAGGCTCCATCGAAGTAAGCCCAAGGCTTCGATTGATCTATTTGTTCAGGAGAGAAAGTTTTTTGTCTTTTTCCAGATTTTGTTTGCGGGAAGTGTGAGAGTATTGAGAGACTTTGTGCTACAATTTTTTCTGGGGCTGAAGCTTTGTCTTGAAAAATTGATGAGTTTCTGGCCAGCCAAATGCCCCAGATTATGATGGGGGGAAGGGCTTTTAGTTCTTTGTATCTGGTTTCTTGAAGCCACAATTTCCAAGCTTGTTCCAGGCTTGGTCCTTCGCAGGTGTAAGTTTGTCTAAGGTTGGTTGAAATCTCCTTCTAAACTATTTGGGTATAAGGGCAAGTAAGGAGAAGGTGGTAGATTGTTTCACTTTCCGAGAGGCAAAGTGGACATCTACCAGGCCCTTCGAATTGTCGTTTTTGTAGAATTTCCCATGTAGGGGTTTTTCGATTTAGTGTTGCCCAAAAGAAAAGTTTTTCTTTTTATGGGAACTTTAATTTCCAAAGTCCTTTCCACCACCATGAAAGTTGATGTTGGAAACAGTCTAGAGATAGTGCAATGTAGCCCAATTTTGGGGTGTATACACCTACAGGATCCTTTTTCCAAACTAGTTCATCTTCTCTGTCTGTAAGTCTGATGTGCCTGATTTGTAGAGCTTTGATGTAATTTTTGTAGAGTAGTAGGAGCTCTAGAAATCCCTATATCAGTTGCTTTCTTCCATCCTTGTGACCATTGTGTTGTTGTAATGGGGTCTCCCAGTTAGGAGAGTAAATAGATATTTTTCCCGTAGAGGATATTGATAATTTTTGGGGGGAGGATGTGTGTGGTTCCACTGCCTGGCCAAGGGTATAATCCTATACGGAGATGGTTCCCATGACCTACTCTCCATACTAATCCTTCTCCGATAACTAGGAAGGAGGAAGTAAGGGCTTTCCAGAAAATGGATCCTAAAAGAGATTTGGTTGGGGATCTAATATGTTCTTCTAATGATCCCGGGGCTATATATTTTTGGAATATAACAATGGACCAAAGGTTGCTAGTGTTGATGAGTCTCCATCATGTTTTTGTTGCCAAAGATTTGGAGAACAGGAAAACAAATTGGGCCCCCACCCTCCTAGGCTTTTGGTCTTGCTATAAGATCCCACTTTTCCCAAGGTTGTATGTTTTTTTCTCCTAAGCCAGACCAGATGAAGCGAGAGCAGATTTTCCTGATCTTTTATAGAGCTCCTTTCGGTATCCATGCCAGTGACATCTAGTAGATTGGGATGGTTTCTAGTATTGTTTCTGTTAGTGTGAGTCTCCCTTCTCTAGAGAGCCACCTAAAGCTCCATCCGGATAATCTTTTCTCCAGTTTCGAGATGAGCCATTTCCAGTCTTTTTTGAGATAGTAATTTGTTTTAGGTGAAAACCAAGATATTTTAGACCTGTTGTGAAGTCTTGATGAGTGAAGGGAAAGAGTCTTTTGTAAAGATCTTCTTCCTCCCTTTCCATTTCTGAGAAGGAGAGGGTGGATTTTTGTAAATTTATTTGCATTCTTGTTGTTGACCGGAATAGAGAGAGTATATTTGAAAGTACTTATGCATCATGACTATGTCCACTACAGAAGATGAGGATGTCATCTACAAAGAGTAAGTGAGTAAGTCTTTGGCTAGTGGTAATCTGTATTCCATGGAACTCCCCAGTTTTGACTGCATTTAAGATTGCCCTGCTTAGACCCTCTGCCACCAATAAGAAGAGTAGGGGGGAGAGAGGGCAACCTTGGCAGAGTCCTTTTTTTGGATATGAAGAAAGGAGAATGATCCAGGTGGATATCGATGGCCACCCACCTTTTCCAGCTGGCTCAAAATAGATTTCTGGCAATTTTGGCAATTTACTATTTTTAGCAGTTTTTAACTTCCGGGGCCATTTTGAGGGCCCAAATGAAGGTTTTTCGAGATCTAGGTTCTCAATGATATTAAAATGCATGATTTAGCCCCCAAAATGAATCTCCTCGATGATACCTTTCCAACGAGCTATCACAAGCCTAAAACGGAGATCGTATGCAAAAGTTACGACCTCGGGAAGTTGATGTACTCACTTACCCAAACGAGGCCCACATGACTTTTGGCGCTTCATCTCCTAGGGTTAGGTTTTTTTCATTCCTACTTATTGTAAAAATTCCTTCAGAGCCTCATTGTAATCATCTTCTTGTGAATGCGAGTAGTTGTCACATCTCTTCTCAGAGATAAGCTGCCACCATTCTAGCGAGTCTTTCACTCTGTATTTTTATAGTCTTTGTACATTTCTTTCATTAATAGAAATTGTGTATTACTGTATATCTGTGTTTATGGTTTCATCTCTGATACATTTCTATTATATTATTGAATGTCTGCGATATCTCTGTGCATTTCTTTATTATATCTCCGATCTCATTTCGTGTCGAAAATAATCCGGATCAGTGGTATCAGAGCACGCTGTTCTTGATCGTTTTTTTTCAGTGCATGTCCCCGATGAGGTCCGAGTATAGAAAGTTGGGTCTCAAGCTTGTCTTTCTTGAGGAAAATCGCTCTCACACATCCAAGAAACCCTCAATGGCAGAATAAAAAAAAAATGACGGAGCAGACGATCCTATCAATCTGTTGCTTGAGCAAGCTCTCACGCGACAGAGGGACGAAATGATGGAGAATTTTTCCCACATCCTTCAACGCCTGTCGATAGCAACAGGTGCATCAAGCATCCACTTTGGAAGCACCTCGCCTTTCAAGGTACAAGTTAATTTTGATATTCCTGTATTTGAAAGACAGATAGATGCAGAAGCCCTAGAAAAATGGTTAACTCTGCTAGAAAGTTATTTCTCTGTTCACAATTTTTTCGACAAAGAAAAGATCACCTTCGCACTCCTTAAAGCTCTTCCTCATGTCAAACATTGGTGGGAAACTTACTGGGAGAAAAGTTTCACAGAGGAGTCTGGAATATATGGAGTCGAGCCCACTTGGGATCTTTTTGTGGATGCGGTAAAGGAACAGTATTACCCCGTTGGAAACTATTAGGACCAGTACATGAGATGGACCACACTACGGCAAGAGAGGGGCCAAGCAGTTCCAGAGTTCACCAATACATTCCATACCTTGCGCACCAAGCTAGGTATCAAAGACTCCGAGCGACATTTGGTTCTAAAATACCGTGGGGCTCTACACAGATACATCTGGACTGAAATGGATTTTCTGGATATCTCATCACTCGGTGTTGCTTATCGATATGTTGTTAAAATTGAGAAGAAATTTAAGCACCATAAAAAATGGGAGTTCGGGTCTGCAAATCCACAACAACGAAAGTATGACAAAGACGACCCTAAAAAACAACCTCCCAAAAACCAGTCCAAGACACAGGAAAAGAAGGGTCACGGGAAGACAAAGAAGGACACCGGAAAATTGTGTGATTTCCACAAAAGCCATTGGCACAACACCAATTAATGTTGCTCAAAATAGTCATTGGTGGCCGAGATCAAAGACAAGGAGTCGAACCCTGATTTAGAATCTGATTATGAAAATACTGGTAAAGGACAAATCATTGACGCAAACCCCACTGCTATTGTCGCGACCACAACAATTCAACCTAAAGAACAAATAGATCTTGAAGAGGGGGAGTGCCTTTTTCATTCACAGATGTGGGTGAAGGGGACCTCGCTACATTTTATTGTTGATAGCAGAAGCCAGAAGAACCTCATCTCAGCAGAGGTCGTCAAACAGTTGGGATTGTCGACAACACCACACCCGCAACCATACAACATCAAGTGGCTTCGCCAAGGACGAGATCTTCATGTCATCCAGTAGTGTCGATTGTCATATGGTATCCAACCCTTCAAGGATGAGGTATTATGTGATGTTGCCCCACTGGATGTCTCTGATGATCTCTTGGGCCAACCATATATGTGGAAGCGCCATGTTGTTTATGAGTCTCGACCCAACAGTGTCATTATTACTTAGGGGGTTCATCTCTATAGAATACCAGAGGTAGTTTCGACTATTGTTCCACCAAAAAAGTGTTGCAAAGTAGTATCTCATACTGCAAAATTCAGCTTCTTCACAATCTATTCAAAAGGGGAACATAAGGACATTGGAACGACTACAACCTCGCCCAAAGCACCTTCTATCCAACAGAAGCAGGTCGACAAGGTTGCAACAAAGCGCAAAGATTCCTTCTGCACAATGTCCTCTCTTGCATCTTGACTTGTTAAATAGCCTCAGCCTCAACAGGTTCCTGACAGACTTCCACAAACTGAGCAGTGCGACGTCTCCACCAAGGCAAGCGGCTCACCAAGATGCAAATTCAGCAAACACTTTTCCCTCTCCCCCGTGAACTTAACGCAATGGAGACCATTGCTTGCTAAGGAGGGAGGATTGATCCAGGTGGATATCGGTGGCCACCCACCTTTTCCAGCTGGCTCAAAATAGTTTTCTGGCAATTTTGGCAATTTACTATTTTTAGCAGTTTTTAACTTCCGGGGCCATTTTGAGGGCCCAAATGAAGGTTTTTCGAGATTGAAGTTCTCAATGATAGCCAAAGGCATGATTGAGCCCCCAAAATGAATCTCCTCGATGATACCTTTCCAACAAGCTATCACACGCCTAAAACAAATATCGTATGCAAAAGTTACGACCCCAGGAAGTTGATGTACTCACTTACCCAAACGGGGCCCACATGAATTTTGGCGCTTCATCTCCTAGGGTTAGGTTTTTGGATGTCTATGGTTTTTGCAATTCCTGCTTATTGTAAAAATGCCTTCAGAGCCTCATTGTAATCATCTTCTTGCGAATGCGAGTAGCCGTCACATCTCTTCTCAAAGATAAGCTGCCACCATTCTAGCGAGTCTTTCACTTTGTATTTTTACAATCTCTGTACATTTCTTTCATTAATAGAAATTGCGTATTACTATATATCTGTGTTTATGGTTGCATCTCTAATAAATTTATGTTATATTATTGAATATCTGCAATATCTCTGTGCATTTCTTTATTATATCTCCGATCTCATTTCGTGCCGAAAATAATCTGGATCAGAGAAGTTGCTCCATTTATGAGAACTACGAAGGAAACTAATGAGAGGCAAGCCATAATCCATTTGATGAAGGGAGCATCAAATCCAAGATGGGTGAGGAGTAGTCTGATATAAGACCAATTTACTCTGTCAAAGGCCTTGGAGAGATCGATTTTTAAGATGGTGCCCTTTGCTTTTTTGGTTTTCAAGCTATGTAAGCCTTCTTGTGCTACCCCAATAACTTCATGGATTTTTCTTCCTTCTAAGAAGCCAAATTGTTCTTTCAAGATTGACTTTGAGAGTAATGGTTTCACCCTTCGCGCAATGATCTTTGCAATAATTTTGTAAATGCAATTGCAAAGAGAGATGGGTTGGAAATCATCGAAGGAAAGAGAATCATTTACCTTTGGGATGAGTGCTATGAAAGTGGTATTGAGTGGGCCGTGAATCCTGCCATTTTGTCTAGATTCCTCTATGAATTTGAGAATGTTCTTTCCAATCAATTCGAAGAAGCCTAAATAAAATTCAATGGTCCAACTTTCTGGTTCCGGGATTTTATCTTTTTGGAAGCTTTGCATTGTGTCTTTGAGTTCTGTTTTTGTAACTTCTACAAAGAGGTTTTGATTGTTCTCCTCAGATACAAAGGTGGGGAAGTATAAAGCCAATTTTATGATGCCAGGTAGGTTTGTCGTTCTATATTCTTTGAAGAGAGTCTGCAAATTTTTTTTCCCCATATTGGCTAGTCCTTCAAAGGAAGTAACAAGTCTGTTTTCTTGATCCTTTAGGCTCCAGATTGTATTTGTTGCTTTCCTTCCTTTTGCATGGGCATGGAAGAATTTTGTGTTTTCATCCCCATTTTCAAGCTAGATTTCCTTGCTTTTCAGTCTCCAGGTTGCTTCCTTGTCGACCAGGAGTTTCCTTTGTTTTTCTTCAAGGGTTTTGAGCGCATCGCGAGAGGTAATCGAAGAGAAGCCGGAATCAATATTTTGGTAAATTTTTTCCAGCTGGTCTTCAATGCTTTTTAGTTCATGCTCTTCTTCCTCCTATTTTTTTTTTCCCAAGGGATGACCAGTTTCTTTATTAATGTTAAGTTTTCCATGAATTGTATGGCTGCCGGAGTTTCTTCCGAATCTCGGAGGGGAGACCAGTTGCCTTTGACCAGTTTTTGGAAATTGTCGTCTTTGAGCCAGTGTGCGTTGAATTTGAAAGGAGTTGTCGGTTTTTTCGGTCCATTGTCAAGGGTTAGCCAAACAGGTGAGTGGTCTAAGTCACCCCCACTACCAATCCATTGTCTAAACTGAAGTGGAAGAAGGGAGAGTGCTTATGTTATTAGGAACCGATCTAATATTTTTTCCACATGTGCATCCTCGGTTCTTAAATTCCTCCAAGTGGGGATCAGTTTGGTTGGCACAATGTCGATGAAACTATTTGTAGTCAGTAAGTGGCTAAAGTAATTTGTTTGTGGATCTGGGTGGGCCGAGGGGCCCCAGCTTTCCATTTCGCCAAGGGAGAAGTTGAGATCTTCGTCGATAATGAGGTTTTCTTCCCTAAAGAGATCCTTTTTGAAGAGGGTGTTCCAGAAGTGAATCATGTCTAAGTTTGGCCCATGGATATTTAGAATCTTGAGGGTCATCCCTAGTCCTTCGACTAGTACCTCGAGTCTTAGACATGAGTCTGAGGCCTAAGAATTTAGGATTTTTATTTTTCTTGAGTTCCAGCCAATGACCAGGCCTCCTGATCTTCTGCTTGCATCCAGACCCAGGAAGGCCCATCCTGGGAAGAGGTTCCTGAGAGTTGTTGTGGTTGAGCGTTCGTCTACAAGAGTTTCCTGGAGAAAAATTACATCTGGTTGGTGTAAAGTCACCAACCTTTTTAGAGCGTAATTTTTTGGAGGGGATCCCTAAAACCCGATAGTTGTAGGAAAGGAGATTCATGGGGGAACCCTTACCGAGGCTTTTTTTTCTCCAAGGCACCTTGCAACTGTAGCAAAGTTGTGTGCTCCTAATGGGTGTGGGGTTTCTCTATTCTTCCATCCATCTAGATGCTCTGGATCTCTTTTCCTCTACGATGATCTCGTGTAAAACATCCTCTTCGCTCCAACTGGGATTTCTTAAGGCTACATATTGTGGAAAGGTTATTTGAGCCCTAGTTTCCTTGCTAAGGCTGGAATATTTTATCTCACAGTAAATTATCTCAAGGTATATCTTGTCCATTTCTCCTTATGGAAGACCCCTCTATGGCTCTGCATGCATGTGCTAATTCCCATTAGCTGGCAGGAATCTAAGCTCTAATTCCACTGTAATGTTCCCAAGCCAAGATGCTAGGAACATCACGTTTTTGGTGCATTTTTTAACTTTTTTTGAGTGTGGCATTTCGTCAAACACTTTGAATATTTACTTGTTTGTATGTGTTTACTTGCAGGTTGACCTCTTGATTTCGGTCTTAGGGTTTATTTTCAATAATCACACATAGATATAAAGATACAATCAATGAAAGTACAAGATACAACAAATATGGAACCAATAGCAAGATCTGACCTTTATTAATATAATGAGCAAGAACCTGATACAAGAGTGAGGACAATCTGGAATGCTCAATAGATGGATCCCATAAACACAATAGAAGCTGCTACAAAATGCTCCAATAGAAGACTACAAGCCTCCAAAGGCTAAATACTCAATGAAGACCATTGAAAGAATAGATCTGAGTTGTATGAAGTGCCAAACCCCCAAGCTGAAAGATGCCACGCCCTGCTAGAACACTGAATAGCCTCAACAATTTGGCCCTGCTGTCAAATATGTCCAAACCCTCCGATGAATATGCCAAACTGTAGATCGAGCAAATGCAAGAACAACCCAGGTTCTCAAATCTCCAAGGTCCCTCTCAAACTCATGGATCTAGCCTCCCTCCAAGGAATGGTGCGCCCCCCTGGATGCCTGAAACCCTAGATAATTCGTCCTAGCTGAAGAACTCTCCAAATGAGTCCAATGAGTATGCCAAACTGTAGATTGGGATGTGTAGAGTCCCCTCCTGAAATATCAAACAGAAATACCAAGGAATGCTCCTCCAAATGTTGAATCCTCAAGTGGAGTTGTGCCTTCCTGAAAACTATCAAACACTACAATTTCGGCCCTGATGAAGGAGGCCTTCAAATTCCCTGAAACTCGCTAGAAAGGTAGATCGTGACACTGCAAGTCACTAGGTGAAGTCTCAAGGTCAGATCTGAAGTATAACCCCTCCAAACTGAATAGATCTGAATCTCAAAAATGCCCTCCTTCTCTCCAATTCGCCCCAATGCTCTAGGGAATCATATGGACTATAAAACTCTCTCAAGAGGCACCAAAAATCATGGCCAAGACCTTGCAATCAAAACCCAGGTGCTAGAATCTCCAAAATCCCTACCAATCATTGGGAACGAACTTCCCTCAATAGATGGTGTGCCCCCCTTGCTGGAAACCCCCAATGGTGTGCCCTCCTTCTCTTCCTGTGCATGTGGCTGGTGTAGAACCCTCCTGCACTAAGTAGATCTGAAATAGAATGGTGTGGGAGAGTATTGCATCCCCGAGACCAAGCTTGGGACAAGCTAGGTGGAATATTTCACCATTGAATTGTCCTCTAGGGTTTGTTAAGTCAAAACCCTCAAAACCCCCAAAACCCCCAAGGTATGGGCTCTCTAGCTAGAAGCCAGATATCAAAATGATAATCATACATGAATGAGTTTATAGAGGCCCTTGCCTCTTATTTATACTTCCTGCATCCCTTTGTCTCTCCAAAGTGACTTTTATTTTTTAATTATTAATTAATTAATTAAATCACTTTAATTAATTAATTAACCTTTTTACCTCTGAAAAGTGTCTTATCTCTCCTAGTGGCTTCCTTGTCCACTGAAATTCACTTCTCATCATCCTATCCTATAGGCTTGTTCCTCTTGATTCCAATGAGCTATTACACTGAGAGGTTCCTCCAAGTAATGTGCCCAAAATGACCTCTTCAGTGAATTTAATTAACTTATAGCTCAAAATACTCAAAATCATGGAAATCGTCGAAATGCAACGGAACAAAATCCAACCTATGCGGAATGGATCATAATGATGAAATGGGATGAGCAATGCAATTCAGACCCCAAAATACCTCTCAATAATCTTTGTACTCACTATAACCTCCATCTGGCTACTCTGGTCATCATAACCCTCTGTAGTGTAATGATGTCCCAAAGTGGGGACATTACAAGAGATTGTAGAGGGCAGGGGAGAGGGGAGTGACTTATCGGAGCCCTAGAATCTGTGCAAGAAGGGGAGGCAAGAGGGAGTAGGAGGGGGGCAGGGGCAGGGGGGAAAATGTTCGCGACCAACCTGTGGTCATGTCAGGGGAGAGTGCAGAGGAAGCAGGGGTAGGGAGCTTAGAGAGGCGGTAGGCTTATGACCGCAGTAGGCGGCCCGCGAGCCTCAGAGGCTAGTAAACCGCAGAGCCCCATCTCTTAGTTTTTAAGAAGTATTAGTGTTAAAAATCATTATCATTAATATAAAGTTAAGATAAAAAAATATTAAAAAAAAAAAAAATTAGTTTTAAAAATCATCATCATTAACATAAACCTCAAACAAAAATATTATTTTTAATAGATAAAAGAAAATGTTAAAAAACATTAAGGTATGTATTTTTAATAGATAAAAGAAAATGTTAAAAAACATTAATGTATGGAAATATATTTTTGATTTTTAATTTGATTGAAAAAAATTAATTTACAATTACTTAAATTATATGTTTTTAAATCACATTAAAATTTCGTGTAACTAACTTGGGAGAACCAACAAACTTTAAACATTGATCTTTATCAAATTTGTCTCTTATATGTTTGCCACTATATTGTTGAGTGTTTGATGTCATCCACCCATAAAAATTGAGCATCTTAAATTTGTCAATTTTAAGGAGAAATCACCCATACAATTGGTTGGATAACAATGAAAGATGCTACTAGGAATGGAGTTTGAAGGTTGATTGGTATGGATATTAATTTATAGAGAAGCCCCTTTTCGAAATAGATGCTAAAATAATTAGTGTAGAGTACTGAGTATCGTGATGAACAAAGATAAGTTTTAAATGAAAGGAGATATATAAGCTTCTGTTATCTTATTATTTAGGAAATTTAGTTTAATAA
>ML804192.1:367729-383626 GCA_009831015.1 Picea engelmannii | reverse complement strand
GCAATTTTATGTAGTTAAGAAATATTTTCTCTAAATTTGAGATGCAAAAATAAATAGCTTATCCATTTATATTAACATTAAAATTTAACATTCTTTCAAAATTATCTAAATTAGATATAAGCTTTTTATTTTTAATATGTAAAAAAACTAAAAATAAAAATAGAAGAAATGTTACCTTTAATCTTATTCTCAACTAAATGCATTAATATTAATTCTCAAAGACAAAAATAGAGCTTTGTATTTATTTTTTAATATATATATATTTTAATTCAAATCTAACAACTTTATTGAAAAGAAGTAGTGAAATGCTTCTAAGAAAAGAATTTATGCTTAGATCCAATTTGAATATCTTGAAGCAATTCTTAGTTCATATGAGCTTTGTATTTGTCTTTTAATATTGTTTTTTTTTTAAATTCAAATCTTACAACTTTGTTGAAAAGAAGTAGTGAAATGGTTCTAAGAAGAGAATTTATGCTTAGATCCAATTTGAATATCTTGAAGCAATTCTTACTTCATATGATATGTTCCTTCTAACTTTGTTTGAAAATAAACTTAAGACATTTAGCTTTCATAGTTTGGCATAATGATCCTTAAAAGTTGATTGGTTGATATATATAACATTATGATGTTTCTTCCAAGACTAAGATTAGGTAGTGTGATCCTTACAAGGCATTCAATTTCATGTTTAAATACAAAATACAAAATCTATGTCTTCAACAATAAAGAGTGTTTGGTATTTTTCTACTCAAATAATTATTGTTGATAATTACTCTTTGTAAAGGAGGACAATGCTAAACCTCACATAGAAAGGTTCTTTTGAAAAGGATATCCCCAAGGTCCAACACTGTCAACATTCCCCCTGCATAGAGATGAGGGGGTATTGTGTCATTCAAACAATTACTTATCAAATTTAACACTTGCAATTTATTATTCCTTTCATGTTTAATTAGCTAACATAAATGATCTATGCTAGACTCGACAAATGCAAATGTCATGGACTTGTAATTGAAGTGGGTATTTTTCCACTTAGATGATTATTGATCCAAAATTATCTTTTAAAGACTATGGTTGAGTTTTAAAACACGAGTTCATTAACCAATTAGGAATTGATGAAAGAAGCATAAACTAATGAGATATCATATCAGCCATAATAAGAAATACAGATAAGAAAGCAAACATAAGGAGTAGAAAACCATAACACCAAGCTTGATAACGAAGTTCGGCAAGGTTTCCTACGTCGTTGGGCCTTTGTCTCAGTGGGGGAAGGCTTTCTTATTAACTTATTCAAATTCTCAAAATGTACATAAAAATTGCATCAAATGGATTTTACACTGGTCTCATTGTGTTCTGCTCAACCTCAGAAATCCAATGCAACTGACGACACTGAAAAAGATGTTGGCATGTTTTATAGGAAGCGTGTGCTTGTCATTGATGGAAAGAACAACAACGATGATGGAAAACAGGAAAATCATAAGCTCGAGAGGAGAAGCAAACAATATGCAAAGATCAAAGCTCAGAAGGAAAAGCACAGTACATAAACGTGATCAGGATCAACATCTCCACAGGATAAACCAAAACGATTGAGAATTTGATCACTCGAATATCCGTCAATTGTCGGATCATGTTAAGTGAAGGATAGGATAAACGGGGCACAAGGTTTGAGAATTCGATTATCCGAATCTCCGTCAGTCATCAGATTGAATTAAGTGGAAGGATAGGATAAGCAAAGATGGAGAGCAGTTGGATATAATCCAAGGCAAAGTTGCATCGCAGATAGATCGAGTCGTTGATCTAAGATCTTGATCAAACGAACATCATTTGTTTCGGGTCTAAAGTTATGAGGAGGTTACGCTCCAGAGAAATCACTTCAAGAATTTCTAGTTGAGATTTGAAATACCCGAAGCCCAAAGAGCCGGAGACCCAAAATACATTCTCTACCGTCGGATCATCCGAAGTAGATCTCAGTCGTCAGATCATCCGAAGAAGATCTCAAGCGTCAGATCGTCCGAAGTGAATCTGGGTCATCTGATCCAAAGCGTCATTTTGAGTTTTGAAATTCCTGAAGCTCGAAGACCTGGAGAGCCAAAATACATTTTCGACTGTCGGATCATCCGAAGTAGATCTCAATCGTCAGATCATCCAACGAAGATCTCAAGCATCAGATCGTTCGAAGTAAATCTGGGTTGTCTGATCTAAAAAAGACGTGGCGTAATCATGTAGACTCCGAGTAAAGATCCGAAGTAAGCCTCAACCGTCTGATCAAGGAGGACACGTGGAAATAATTTGCATACTTCGAGGAGAAGTAAAGTTTGAGACTTGAGATTTCAGAAGTTCAAAGACCCGAAGGAGATCTCGACCGTTGATCAAGAAAGGGGCCATTGAACCGTTGATTAGGTTGAAAGGTCAAATTCTCGAAGTAGAGGTAGATTCGTCGATTGAGAAGGAAAGGTGTCCGTAGATCATCGACTCAAAAATATTGGCATACAAAGAAAAGCAGGGTTTGAGATTTGAAACTCCCAGAGCCCAGATCATGAAGTAAATCACAACCGTTGATTTAGGAAGGCTAGATCTGATCCGTAGACTTGAGAGGATAGATCTGAATTGTCCGTTCAAGAGCACCGTCAAGATCGTGAGATCGACGGTCCCGTCACATTATGGGGATTAAAGTTGCACAAACTTTAAAAAGTTAAGGGTGGGCTGCAATTGAAACCACAGTTTTGGAGAAAGGACACATGGAGCCTTGAGGTAAATTGCGGGGCGAAACATAGTTTGATCTCAAACCACCTTTGTTCGCGCCCACATTCGCATGGTCACATGATATCATCTCCCAAGGTCACATCAACGAAAGATAGGGGAAGGAGATAGCGTTGGTAGGCTCAACATCGGAGGTTATGCATTGAAAATTCATAAGGGCCTGTGTGTGTATAATCCAATGACATTGATCAAACAAAATTTGATTGAAGGATTGTTGTTTCACTTCATGATTTATTGATCAGTTACGATTTAGTTACACTAACTGAATCATTGTTCCTAAGCGTTGGAATCATGATGCCTGAGCATTTTTTAGATTCCCGACTTGAGCATTGGAGATGCAGAGTGTAACGGATAATGAGAGCATGAATAAAAGAAAAATGTCGTGATAGAGAGAGGTTGTTGTTTGTCGATAAAATAAGTTGAACTGTATGTGATCAAGAAGATAGCAGAAACAGAGCCGAAAATAAGCAGAGATGAAGAACATAAGTTGGACAAAGCAGAAATGTTGAAAACAGAGGACTGTACGAGAATTATAAGGTCTTATTCAAGTAAAGATTTATAATCAGGGTGGTAGGGTGGTGCTAGGTAGGACTGTTGTCCTAGGAGTTTCAAGTGGGTGCTTGAACACAGGGAGTTGTAGCTTCCATCTGGTTGCAGCCAGAAAAACTAGGGTGGTGCAAGGGAGAACCATTGTTCTCTGTTATGCAGGTTGGTGCCTGTGTGACTAGAAGTTGGTGCTTCCATCCAGTTGGTGTTGGGACACTTAGTGAGTTAGTTCTTCCTTCTAGTGGTTGCTAGAGAAACCAGAGAGTTGGTGCTCTCAACAAGTTGCAGCTTGTTAAAGAAGAGGTTGTAGCCTCATTTTGAGTTGGTGCTCAAAGAAAGATGATGTACAGAAATTAAAAGATTGTTTATCATTCGAAGAAGAAGAGGTTTCTTTATGGGTTTCCTCATGAATATATGTCTCTATGTATATCATATGTGTGATTGATGTTTGTTATTTTTTCTGCTCATGTCTTGCATAACATTGATGATCACGTGGAGAAGGTTAATAATATTTTAATAGGCATAAAAAAAATAAAGCACTGTAACCACTGATTCACCCCCCTCTCAGTTGTCTTAGTAATTCCAACAATTGGTATCATAGCGGGTTCCTTTTATTTAAGGGTAGATCAGTAAGCTTAAACATGACAAGCCATGAAGGAACTTCAACCAATAAGCCTCCTATGTTTGATGGAACAAATTTTGCCTTCTGGAAGGTTAGAATGAGAACACACATCATGGCCTTCGGTGCTGATGTGTGGGATGTTGTAGAGACTGGATATACAAAACCTGTTGTGTTATCTTCCAAAGATGATAAGTTAGAATTTAGCTTCAATGAAAAGGCAATGAATGCTATCTTGAGTGGGCTTACTAAAACTGACTTTGTAAAGGTCATGCAACTTGAATCTGCCAAAGAAATGTGGGATAAACTTTTTAGCAGTTATGAAGGAGATGAAAAAGTAAAAGATGCCAAACTTCAGACACATAGATTGAAATTTGAACAACTAAAGATGAATGAGGACGAAACAATTAGTAAATATTTTTTAATATTTGAGGAGCTTGTGAATGCCATGAAGGGTCTTGGTGAGAAGATTGAAGACACATTTTTAGTTCAGAAGATTTTAAGATCTCTGCCTGATAGATTTAATCCAAAAGTTTCTGCAATAGAAGAACTGAATGATCTTAAAACTCTGTCTATTGATCACCTCCTAGGAATTCTAACTGCTTATGAAATGAGGATTAGAAAAGATAAATCCACCACTAGAGAAGCATCTTTTAAAGCAGACAAGAATACTGATTCAGAATTAGATGATTTTGAGGCAAAATTTGTGAGAAGGTTAAAGAAAGGATCAAGCAAATACCAAGGCAAGTTTCCCTTCAAATGTTTTAACTGTGGAAAGATAGGTCACTTTGCATCTAAGTGTCCACACAAGAAGAAGGACCATAAATCTGAAGGTGAAGAGAAGTACAAATCCAATATATTTGGTAAAAATAAAAGTTTATGTGTAAACAATGATGACTCTTTAGAAGATACAGATAGGGACTCTTCATGTGAAGATAAGGTTAATGAATTTATGCTTATGGCCAAAGAGGATTATGATAATAAAATCATAGAAAGTGATGTTAACGATGAAGAAGTTGTGGTTGATATGGAAGGTGAACTAATCAGTGCTTTAGAAGAAATTGACAAACTCAAACTTAAGAAGAGAAAACAAAAACAATTGTTGATGCAGTTTGAAAAGAATGGTAAAAAACCTGATGAAGACTTTGCCCTGCTAAAAGTGGAGTTAGAAGAGGCAAAGAAAATAGAGGACACTCTGAAACAATAGTTATCAGAGAAGAAGGCAAGATGTGAAGCCTTGGAAGAAGAGGTAGTAAAAACCAGAAAAGAGATGGAGAAGTTTAAAGCATTGTATCTCTAAAATATTCCAAGCATTAAAGCCTCGGCAAAACTAAATGACATTCTGAGCGAACAAAGATCTCCTTTGTTGAAGTATGGTTTAGGTTATGTAAGTAGTTCAAGCAACAAACAAACAGAAAGTAAAGAGCCAGTAAAGATGATCAAGTTCCAAGTCAGCAGACAATCAGACCATGTGAGTACTTTGCCACCAAAAGCTAATAAAGACAAGATGATCCCTGATAAAAAACAAAGCTATCAGAAGATGGAGCAACAAATTCCAAGAAGAAGGCCATTCTTCAGGTACTAAAATTTCTTCCATGGTTATTGTTTTTCTGCTCTAATTTTGGTCATAAGATTGCAAATTATCAAATTAAGTTTAGATACATGCAACTAACGAGATCAAGAAATAAACAATCTTTGCAACATAGAACTAAACAACCAATGAGTAGACAAAGTTGCACCAATCACTTTGACCTATTGAAAAATGAGCTCGAATGCCATAACTATCATAACTTCGGCGACAATGCAACAAACTGTCATCTGAAGAATTATAAAGCAGATCCAAGGATAAAACTCTTAGCTACAAATGCCAGCACATGGAAAAAGAAAGATAGTGGAAAATGTGGTCTAGTACTTTCAACTCAAAGACAAAAGCACCCCCTTATATTAACAGTGGATGTTCCAAACACGTGACTGGAGACAAAAATATGTTTATTTCTCTAAGTGAAAGCAAATCAGGAAATGTAACCTTTGGAAATGATGCACTAGGAAAAATCAAAGGTAAAGGAATGATAAGCCTAAGTAATGGCAAAGGGAAAGCTCAAGATGTGTTGTTTGTATATGGTTTGAAACATAATCTGCTTAGTGTCAGTCAAGTTTGTGACAGAGGATGTAAAGTTGTTTTCACTTCTAAAGATTGTAAAATACGAAATGTGAATTTAGGACAATTGATTACAAAAGGCATAAGACCATAAAACAATGTCTATGTTTTGAAAGAAGAAAAAGAAGAATGTCACTTAAGCAAGTATGATGAAATCTGGTTATGGCATAGGAGACTTGGACACCTAAATTTTGATCATCTAATCAAACTTAGAAACAGTGGGGCAGTAAAAGATCTTCCAAAAATATCAAAGCCATATGATTTTGTATGAAAACCTTGCCAAATAGGAAAGCTCACTCAGACACAGTTTAAATCTAAGAACTTTGCATCAACAAAGAAACCTCTTCAATTAGTACATATGGATTTATGTGGACCATCAAAGAAGGAAGGTACATGAAAAGAAAATTACTTCATGTTGATTATTTATGATTATTCTAGACTTACATGGGTTTCCTTTCTGAAAGAAAAATATGAAGCATTTGAAAAATTCAAAGTGTTTAAGGCTCTGACTAAGAATCAAACAAGAAAAATATTGAAGGCAGTAAGGTTTGATAGATGAGGAGAGTTTAGTTCAAGGGACTTCAAATATTTTTGTGATAAACATGGGATCAAAATAGAGTATACTATTCCAAGGACTCCACAGCAAAATGGAGTAGTTGAGAGACATAACATATCAGTTCAATAGATGGAAAGATCAATGATGAATGAAAGGAATATTACCCAGACATATTGGGTAGAAGCAATTCATACAACTATACATATTCTTAACAAAGCTCATCTCAGGACACAAAGTGACAAGACTCCTTATGAACTATGGTTTGGAAGACCTTCTTCAATCAAGCATTTTAAAGTCTTTGGGAGTAAGTGTTATATCAAGAACACTGATGAAAATCTTGGCAAATATGATGACATGGCTAATGAAGGTATCTTCTTAGGGTATGATACAAATAGTAAAGAGTACAGATGCTATAATAAGAGGCTGCATAAATTGATTGATTGTATTGACATAAAAGTTGATGAAGAAATCCCGGTATGAGATGTAAGCAGTGTTGAATAAACAACAGAGGATATAGTTGAAGTTGAAGATGAACAGGTCCAAGAATCAGAAAGAGAAGACTCTGAGTTAGATGAAGATACAAATACTCAGGCAGACTCAAATCAACAAACAACATCAAATCCTCCCTCCAAAATTACTCAAAAGAATCATTTAGCAAGCCAGATAATTGGTGAGAAAGACAAAGGTGTACAAACCGGGAGAAGGATAATCAAAGACACTGAGCAATCACATATAGCCTTCATATCCATGGTGGAACCCAAGAACTTTAATGAATCCAGTAAAAATGTAAATTGGTTAAAATCAATGAATGAGGAACTGGATCAAATTGAGAAGAACAATACTTGGGAGCTGGTTCCTAGACCTGTAGATAAGAATGTAATTGGCATCAAATGGGTGTTTAAGAATAAAATGAATGAACAAGCAAAAATTGTTAGGAATAAAGCCAGATTGGTCTGTAAGAGGTATGCACAAGTTGAAGGACAGGATTTTGATGAAACCTTTGCACCAATGGCAAGATTGGAAGCCATCAAAGTATTTTTTGCCTATGCATGTTGTAATGTCCCCATTTTGGGACATTATAACATTACAACATTTCAGAGTGTTATGCCTACCCGAGTAGCCAGATGGGTGATACAGAGTTCGGGAGATATTGAGGGGTTTATTTGGGCCCGAATTGTATCATTCATCATCAAGATCCATTCCGCACAGCTGGGCTTTGGTTCCATTGCATTCCGACGATTTCTGTAATTTTTAGTTATTATGGGTCATATCTTAATTAAATTCACTAAGAAGGTCATAATGGGCATATTACTTGGAGAAACCTCTTAGTGTAATAGCTCATCGGAATCAAGAGGAAGAGCATTACAGGATAAGATGATGAGAAGGAATTTCAATGGCCGGAGAAGCCATCAGGATGGATAAATCACTTTTTACATGTAAAATGGTTAATTAATTAAGTGATATAATCAAGGAATAATAAAATAAAGTAAAAGTCACTTGGAGGGAAAAGGTCAAAAATGAATTAGGGTTTTGGGAAGCTATAAAGGAAGGGTAAAGCAACCTAATTCATTATGCATTGTTATGATTTGATGTTGAGAGTTCCCAGAGGAGGAAGAGAGCCGACCTTACTATTTTGTGGATTTTTGGAGGAAACCACCACCATTGATCAGTTTTAGTGTTGAGAGACACACCTTAGCCCATCGGAGATACCATCCAGGTATTTCACCGTACTTTTCAAGAGTATCCATTGTAGAGTGTGCAACTCAGCTAGTGAGGGCGCAAGTCAGTTTGAGGGTTTGGAGAGTTGTACGAGATCCGTGTCCAGATTGCAGTTTCCTTCCAACCCATTTGAGATCCATCCAGGGCACTTCTAGTGAGCTATCTATCATCGGATTCTGACGGTGGAATATTTCATATCGCCTCATCCATCCATTTAGGGCGCAACTCTTCCAGACAGACATTTGGGGTTGCATGCAAAGTATCAGATCAGATCTGGGAAAATCCTTTCGACCCAGTTCCGCATTTGGCGAGATGATCGTTTTAAGCCATATAGAATCAGATTCCGTTGGTGGAATCCTTTGGGGGGAATCCAGTGTCCCAGGAGGTGCGCAAACCCCCCAGGGGTCCAAATCCAGTGCCTCAGGGATCAGATCCGAGATCCGGAAGTTATCCATTTCAGTCTAGAGACTAGGGCGCTTCTATTAGAGCAGTTTCCAGTGCATTATGACGGTCGATTCTTCTGGACGAGTTTTCTAGCTGGTAGCGGTTACCGTACTTCTCTGGAATTGCATATTTTTGTCAATCTATCCGTGCATGCATCAGATCTACTATCATCTTCTGATCACAGGTATTTTGATGTTATTCATTTGTATTCCAGTGATGATCCATGAGATCTAGCTGACGATTATATTCTATATTTCCAGTATGCTATTGTATTTCTATGTTTGAGTCGCATAATACATGTTATTGGGTAGTTGAAGTTCTTTACTTCTGCATGCATCCTTTATATATTGTTTAAACCATAAATATGCAACATGCACATGCAATAACCAACATGCACTTGCAATAACCATAAATATCTCAAACACACAACTGAAACGCATCAAGAAACCCCAGTGTATCAGATCTGCGAGACAAAACATTAGATCAGTAGCAAATATCTTGATCAGCAGGATCAGGGATATTACACATGTCATAAAAACTTTAAAGTATATCAAATGGATGTTAAGTCAACATTTCTTAATGGAGATCTAGAAGAATATGTGTATGTGGAGCAACCTAAAGGATTTTCACTGACAGATAATCCTGACTATGTTTGTAAGTTGAAAAAGGAATTATATGGACTGAAATAGGCACCACGAGCCTGGTATTATAGATTGGACAAATTTCTACAGGACAAAGGGTTCAAGAAAGGTACTGTTGACAATAATCTATACATTAAGTCTGAAGGTGATGATTTATTAGTTGTTTTGGTTTATGTAGATGACATTATTTTTGGATGTACCAATGACCCTTTAGTTCAGTGGTTTTTTAATTCTATGCAAACTGAGTTTGAGATGTCCCTGATAGGAGAATTGTCATATTTTCTTGGTTTACAAATCAATCAGAGTTATGCAAGGCTATCTATCTCTCAAGAAAAGTATTTGAAAGAGATGTTGAAGAAGTTTCAGATGGAATATTCCTCTCCTGTTATTACACCTATGGTGGTTGGTTGCAAGCTTAGTAAAGATGATATTTTACCTGATGTTGATCAAAGAACATATCGATCAATGATAGGTAGTCTTCTGTACATCACAACATCCCATCCCGATATAATGCAAGTTGTTGGAATGGTAGGTCGTTATTAGTCTGCTCCTAAATAAATTCATTTAGCAACTGTCAAAAGGATATTCAAACATTTGAAGGGTACAATGACTCATGGTCTATGGTATCCTAGAAATCAAAATTTTCATTTAACTGCATATTCAGATGTTGATTGGGAAAATTGTTTGGATGAGATAAAGAGCACCAATGGAGGTCAATTCTTCTTAGGTGATTCATTAGTAGCATGGCTTAGTAAGAAACAAGAATCTATTTCATTATCAACTACAGAGGCAGAGTACATTGCTACTTCTACTTGTTGCACTCAGATCTTATGGATGATACAAACTCTTGTAGATTTGAAGGTAACTTATACTGATCCCATTCCAATTCACTGTGATAACACCAGTGCCATTACTGTCTCGAAGAATCATGTTCTCCATTCAAAGACTAATCATATACCAATAAAGTATCATTTTCTCAAAGAGAAGGTTACAAATAGAGTTGTTTAGCTGAATTATATTCCTTCCATAGAACATATAGTTGATATCTTCACTAAACCGCTTGCAAAATCTCAATTTGAGTATCTATGCCAGAAGTTGGGCGTGACCCTGTTATCAAGTTAAAACAGTCTATCTGATCAGGGGGAGAGTGCTCATTATATCTCTATTTAGGGGGAGAACAGAGTCACTCTCAGTTTTCTTTGACATTGATGTTAAAGGGGGAGAAAAGGTGTGGTCTGGATGCTACAGTTGGAGGTCTAAGCAAAATAGTGCAACCTTTCATGGTTGCCATCAATGCCAAAGGGGAAGATTGTTGGCATGTTTTACAGGAAGAGTGTGCTTGTCATTGATGGAAAGAATAATATCGACGATGGAAAACAGGAAAAGCATAAGCTCAGGAGTAGAAGCGAACAATATGCAGAGATCAAAGCTCATAAGGAAAAACGCAGTACAGAAATGTGATCAGGGTCAACATCTCCACAAGACAAACCAAAACGATTGAGAATCCGATCACCCAAATATCCGTCAACTGTCGGATCAAGTTAAGTGAAGGATAGGATAAACGGGGCACAAGGTTTGAGAATTCGATTATCCGAAGCTCTGTCAGTCGTCGGATCGAATTAAGTGGAAGGATAGGATAAGCAAAGATGGAGAGCCGTTGGATTTAATCCAAGGAAAAGCTGCATCGCAAACAGATCGAGTCGTTGATCTAAGATCTTGATCAAACGAACATCATTGGTTTCGAGTCTAAAGTTATGAGGAGGTTATGCTCCGGAGAAATCACTTCAAGAATTTCCAGTTGAGATTTTAAATACCCAAAGCTCAGAGAGCTGAAATAAATTATCGACTGCCGAATCATCTGAAGTAGATCTCAGTCGCCAGATCATCTGAAGAAGATCTCAAGCATCAGATCGTTCAAAGTAAATCTAGGTCGTCTGATCCAGAGCATCAGTTTGAGTTTTTAAATTCTTGAAGCTTGGAGACCCGGAGAGACGAAATACATTCTCGACCGTCGGATCATTTGAAGTAGATCTCAGTTGTTAGATCATCCGAAGAAAATCTCAAGCATCAGATCGTCCGAAGTAAATATGGGTCGTCTAATCCAAAAAAGACGTGGCGTAATCATGTGGACTCCGGGTAAAGACCCGAAGTAAGCCTCAATTGTCCAATCAAAGAGGACATGTGGTAGTAATCCACATACTTCGAGGGGAAGTAAAGTTTGAGACTTGAGATTTTAGAAGTTCGAAGACTCGAAGAAGATCTCGACTATTGATCGAGAAAGGGCCTACAGAACCGTTTATTGGGTTGAAAGGTCAAATTCCTGAAGTAGAGGCAAAGCCGTCGATTGAGAAGGATAGGTGTCCGTAGATCATCGACTCCGGAAGATTGGCGTATGAAGAAAAGCAGGGTTTCAGATTTGAAACTCTCGGAGCTCAGATCACGAAGTAAATCACAACCGTTGATTTAGGAAGGCTAGATCTGATCCACGAACTTGAGAGGATAGATCTGAACCATCCGTTCATGAGCACCGTTAAGATCGTGAGATCGATGGTCTCGTCACATTGTGGGGATTGAAGGTGCATGAACTTTAAAAAGTTAAGGGTGGGCCGCAATTGAAACCACGGTTTTGGAGAAAGGACACGTGGAGGCTCGAGGTAAATTGCGGGGTGAAACGTGGTTTGATCTCAAACCACATTTGGCCACGCCCGCATTTGCATGGTCACATGATATCATCTCCCAAGGTCACATCAATGAAAGATAGGGGAAGGAGCTAGCATTTCTAGGATCCACATTGGAGGTTACGCATTGAAAAGTCATAAGGGCCTCTGCGTACATAATCCAACGACGTTGATCAAACATAATTTGATCGAAGAGTTGTTGTTTCACTTCGTGATTTCTTGATCAATTATGATTCAGTTACACTAACTGAATCATTTTTCCTGAGAGGTTGAATTATTTTCCCTGAGAGTTGGAATCATGATGCTTGAGCATTTTTGAGATGCATGACTTGAGCGTTGGAGGTGCGGAGTGTAACAGATAATGAGAGCAGGAATAAAAGAAAAATGTCGTGATAGAGAGAGGTTGTTGTTTCTCGATAAAATAGGTTGAATTGTATGTGATCAAGAAGATAGCAGAAATAGAGCCGAAAAGATGCAGAGATGAAGAACATAAGCTGGACAGAGCAGAAATGGTGAAAACAGAAGACTGTACGAGAACCTAAGAGCATGAGAAGAACAGAGGAAGAGCAGATGGAAACAGACAACAAGTGGAGCCAAGCATGAACAGACAGAAGCATAACAAAATTGCAGAACAAAGAAGAAGTGGTAAGCATTGAAATGTATGTATTGTTGTAAGGTCTTATTCAAGTAAAGATTTATAATCAGGGTGGTAGGGTGGTGCTAAGGAGGAATGTTGTCCTCAGAGTTTCAAGTGGGTGCTTGAACATAGGGAGTTGTAGCTTCTATCTAGTTGCAGCTAGAAAAACCAGGGTGGTAGGGTGGTGTAAGGGAGAACCATTGTTCTTTGTTATGCAGGTTGGTGCCTGTGTGACTGGAAGTTGGTGCTTCCATCCAGTTGGTGTTGGAACACTCAGGGAGTTGGTGCTTCCTTCTAGTGGGTGCTAGAGAAACCAGAGAGTTGGTGCTCTCAACAAGTTGTAGTTTGTTAAAGAAGAGGTTCTAGCCTCATTTTGAGTTGGTGCTCAAAGAAAGATGATGTACATAACTTAAAAGACTGTCTATCATTCGAAGAAGAAGAGGTTTTCTCCCTCTATGGGTTTCCTCGTAAATATCTATCTCTGTGTATATCATATGTGTGATTGATGTTTGTTATTTTTGCTGCTCATGTCTTGCATAATCTTGATGATTACTTGGAGAAGGTTAATAATATTTTAATAGGCATAAAATTGTTTAAGCATAGTAACAACTGATTCAACCCCCCTCTCAGTTGTCTTAATAATTCCAACAAAAGACTGAGTGTAGCTCCCAAAAATGACCTCCAAAGTTTGCTTGGCTCACTGGTTTTTCTTGCATAAAGTGAATTGTTCTACATATTTTGGTATAATTTGACCTATAACCCGAGTGGTAATTCCTTTTGATTAAATAAAATAAAATGTGATTGTGGGATCAAATCCCAACAACCCACAATTTCGTGACATAAAATATGAGTTTTGTACCTTTTATAAGGTATATCCAAACCATATAATATATATATATAGTGACAAATATCCTTAAATCGTGTCTTTATATGGTTTTCATCCACACAACAATATTCGTGACATCTCACAATATGGTTTTCAACTAATCTCATGAGACAACTCAGTCGGTAGACAAGTGTACCTTTCTCCAAGTGTTGGGAGGAGGTCTTGTGATCAAACCTTGCTGAGTCTCCGGGATGAATATTGTAATGCTGCTGTGTAAAAAACATTGTATACTGTTGTATATAATCGAGAAACTTTCCCGTGGAAAAAAAAAACAATATTCGTGACATAAAATATGCATAAAGTGCTTTTAATATGGCATATCCAAACCATATTACTTATCGTTTTATAACCATAATACCACAACGTGGCATAACTTTTCAAAAAAACACCTTCAATACCATAAAGTAAGGGATACGAGCCTTTTTTTTTTTTTTTTAACTGTAACGGTTATGATTTTTATTTATTTGAAAAAGATAGGAGGGGTCTTTGCCTAGGCAGCCCCATTTACATAGAAAATAGCCAGCGTATTCAGTTTCAGAGTTACAATATTTTCAAGGAATTTGATAGCTATTATCGTCATTGATAAGAATCTGCCCTTTTGTGAGGGTGCATCCTTTGTTTGCAATCTGGTCCACTTCTCCATTCAGATTTCTAAGAATATGGTAGAACTTGTAGGAGCTGAATTCATGAAGGAGTCTTTTCAATCTGCCCAGAATTTTATTGAGGCTAGCATTGTTGAAGAGGTCCTCCGTATTTAATTTTTTTATAAGAAGCTCTGAATCTCCAAAGACTTATAGTTCTTTATCTCCCTTTTCTCTTGCTATTTGGCAAGCTCTGAGAAGACCAAGAATATCTGCTTGGTTGTTGGTCTTCTGGCCTAGACCCCAGCAGAAGCAGTCTCTTAAGATCCCATCCGAAGAGTATATGACCCCTCCAGCGCCAGCGTTCCCGGGATTTCCTTTGGAGACCTCGTAAAAAAAAATTGTGGTGAGTTTTTTGGATTTCCACCAGTTTATGAAGCTGTCCTCAGATTCTCTTATTCTCCACTCCGATTTTACTATTTGAGGAGTGAGGAGTAGTTTGAGAGGAGAGGGCTCCAACGGGCTAAGCCATCTCCTTTCTTCAGGACAGAGCAGAGGATCTTCGTTGAAGTACTGATGTTGGGCTGTTTCCAAGAGGAGTGCTTTCGCTTTGACTGCAACCTGAAGAGGGGAGCGAGTATGACCATTAAATATTTGGTCGTTACGAGCCAACCAAAGCTGCCAGCAAACAAATTTGGGGACTGCTGTCCAAATTTTTCGCCAGAAGGATTTGGTGAGAATACCTTGAGGATAGGGATCATTCCAAGAGGCAAACAATGTAGCAACTGTGCTCTGAGGGAAGGCTGGAATTTGCAGGTCCAGAAGAGAGATTCTCCATACTTCCTTGGCGAAATTTCACTCCAGGAATAAGTGTTGCGCTGTTTCAGAGTTGCTTCTGCATAGCTCGCACCTATGAGGCCCTGCAATTTTCCTTTTCTCTAGATTGTCTCCTGTAAGAAGTTTATTTTGCACCAGCGTCCAGAAAAAGAAATTCACTTTGGGGAGAGCTAGATTGTCCCAAACTAACTTCCAGAAGGTAGGAGGGTGACTGCTGTCCTTTGTATTTTGTAGAGCTTTGTAGAGGCTTTGTAGTGCCTGACAGACCCCAGGCCCAACTGTCCCTCATATGGTGGTTTTCAAGAGAGGAGCCTTCCAGCAATTCAACAAGGATATTTTTTTGTGGTGTTAACCAATCTGGAATGTCGTTAAGGTCCCAGCCGACCCAATCTCCCCAGCAGTCCCATATCGAGATATCATAAAGTCTGATTTTACCTGTGCGAGTTAGCCATTCTCTAATGTCAGCTATGTCTTGATTCACCTCCAATGGTTCGCTCCCCATTATTCTGTCTTGCCAAATGTAAGTGCGCTTACCATTACCCGACACTCTGTACAGGGAATTGTTGAAAAACGTGCTACTTTTGCAACATAGTTTCCAAACTAGCATGCTGTTGACTATGGGATCGAATTGCAGATTTCAATAGGACGAAATTTGGGCATATTTGGACAGGAGAGTATTGCTGGTCGGGTGTTTGGGATCGTGGGCCATTTGCCATAGTAATTTTCCTCCCATCGCTAGGTTAACAAGGGAGGGATCTCGGATTTGAAGGCCCCCCTCTGCTATCGGTCGTCGGACCAGCTCCCAGTTTGCTAAATGCATTTTCTTTTCGTTTCCTTTTCC
>ML804192.1:348462-361688 GCA_009831015.1 Picea engelmannii | reverse complement strand
GCCGATGGTTTTCTATTTCCGGTTAAGGAATTAGGGTTTTGGACTAATCCAGGTCATTGGGTTAGGGTTTTGGATGCCGCTGGCTCCTATATGTATATTGTATTGTAAACAATGTAACACAATGTGTATCAATATAATATATATTGGTTTTCCTGGTTTGGGTTTCCAGGTGAAAAATCTCTGTGTAATGTTTGTATTTGCCATTGTATCTTTTCTGTTCTTTTCTAAATATCAGCTTGCAGTAGATATTGTACAAGGTTAGAATTTACAGACTTCGACGCAGATTCGAGCGCATGAGAACTGATCTTTCCTTGCTGCTTGATCTATGTATTTCCCGAGCGCGTTGCCAATGATCTGGAAGGTTTTTTGGTTCCAGCAGTGTAGAGGCAGATGAGGGAGGCGCACCCACACCGGAACCGCAGAAGGTACATCTTGAGTGGGATCAAAGTCGGGAGACCATTTGTTTAAGTACAGTCCTTGTGGTCCCATGAAATAAGGGCCGTTTCTGAAAATTAGACTTCTATCATCCGGGTTTTCGAAGACAAATATGAAGAACCCTTTGCCCACAAAGTAACTCTTAACCCCCTCTTTAATCAAGGGTGACCAATTTCTTTGAGTCCAATCCTCTACCGACTTTGGGGATGGCCAAAGGCCCGTGAACTGGCCTATTAACCCTCTCTCAGCGAGATTCAAAGCAGCTTTGCATGTCTCTTCTTCAGGAAGAGCTACTGTGGGGATCGAATCTAATTTCTTGACGAACTTCTGCTGACTAGCAGTGAGAGGGCGCTTTGTGGTTGCGGCAATCAATGCTTTGAATGCAGTGATCTCCGGAGGCGGGTTGAGAGGAGGGGCAGAGCCCCCATTGGAATCCATTGGAGAATCTCTGCTGGAGCTCTACATCCACGGGGTTGCGCAGACTAGCTCCCAATAGTCCAAGGTCTCCGATCTGTCAGGCTTCGACTGGGAAATCTTCTGAAAAGTCGATAAAAATTGACAGAGACAACTTTCAACACTCAAGGGCGCGTTTGTTTGGTCTTTATTTGTCGGCGCATCTGTGAAGGGTACTCGGGAGCGCTGAAGAACAAGAACGAACCGAGCGTAAGGCCACTACATGCCTGGCGCTCCCTTTGGGCAGTAAAGAGAGCGCTGGCTCGCTCTCGGCGCTCCCCTTGAAAACTTGCGATTTTAAAAAAACAAAGCGCTCCTCTCGTCCTGTAGACCAACGCCGACGCTCCTTTTCAATGAAAGCCGAGCGCCACACCCTCCAGTTGAATATTTCCTTTCAGCAGTTGCAACAGGCTGAGGGAAAAACGGTTCGGCCCTGGTTCAACACGCTGCGTCTGTAGGGTTTCTCCTGCGGATGCGAAAAAAAAAAATAGCCTTTTAATATGGTTTAACAAACCATATAATATGGTTGTAATAACCATATTTGATATATGATGGCAAAAAATTTGTAACATGTGCATTTCATTTAATAACCTCTAGTCTAGCGCCTTTTTATTATTGTTATGTGACAACATATATGTATAGGGCGTGATTTTATTAACCATATAATATATCGTTAGCCCCTTATATATATTAACGTGTCATTAAAACTTTGAATTGGTGCCACTTATATGGTTTAAAAAACCATTTAATATAATGTGCCATGAAACTTTGAGTTAGCACTTTTTTATGCTACAAAATATTAAATTGTTAATAAATATAACACTGCCACATCATATTAACACAATCACCTATCCAGTCACCATGCAATGTCACATGTGATTTAATTCTGCTATGTCATTTTTTTTGATTAGTTTGACTTTTTTTTACTAGAGAAAACTAAAATTTTCAACTATCATAACTTTTTCATATAATGTTTGTTTTTCGATCCGTTTGCGTCGTCGGAAAGCTTGCAACGAGCACTTTGCCATAATGTCATTTTCTCGAGCATTTGAGAAATTTTATTTTGAGCCTTTGTGGATCAATTTTGGATCATTATTCCCCACTAAGACCTTTTGGTCCTCCAAAAAGGTACTAATCAATCATTAAGTGTGAGATAGGCCACCCCACTTGTTCTTTGTCTTTAAACTCTGTCCTATGCGTCTGTCTCATCAAGCTCAATTACAAAACAACCATGACAACTGACAACATATTGTTAGCCACTTGTACTCTGTCACATCTTACTGAAGCCACTACCGTCCATGTTGAAAACATTAGCAATGATAACATAAAAAATATGACTACAAATGATCTAATATGTTTGTAGTACTTGCATGACATTAGCTTATCTTGAAGCAAAGTGTGATTTAACTTCCATTCTACAATAATCTCATGTTCATGCTTAAGATCAACTGCTTGATTTGGCATAATTATAGGTGTGTTGCTTGCATGAGTTGTCTTCCTTAATTGTTCCATTGTTTGAAGAAATTGATTTGCTTTTAAGTGATGCGCATGTACAACATACTCATTGCCTTCTTTGGTTAAGTGATATTGATTCTGTTCTCTGTAGAAGATTGCTTTACGATCATACAAATAAGGACTACCTAAGACCATTCCACATTCATTGAGTGGCACCACATCACACGTTACCTCATCCACAAATTTTGATGAAATTGCAAACTTTAAAGTGCATTGCCTTCTTATGTGCAATTTATGATTGTTGCTTATCCATTTAAGTGAGTAAGGTATATAATGCATCTGATTGTTTAATCCCAATTGTTTAACCACTTCCTCTGAAATCAAGTTAGATTGAGATCGACTCTCTATCAATGTGTCGACCTTAGTATGCTTCATTATGACCCTTATGTGAAACAATTTACTTCTAGAATCATATCCATCACCAATTTTACCTGTCAAACCAACTGTTCTGATTTTAGACTCATCACCCGAATCTGATCCCAAGTCCGTTGGTCGTGTTGTTGCTGCAGCTGTTTGCCTCCCTTTTCTCTCTTTGAACCATTTCGGTCTCTTCTCGGGATACAATTGCCAGCAATGCTCATCATCGTGCCCTTCTTTCTTGCAATACTTGCAAGAGAGCTTCTCTTCCTTTCTTGTCACTGAATTTGCTTTCTTGCCAATCCACTTTCTTTTGTCCTCTTTTCTTGAAGACGACTCCCCTGATACACCAACTAATGTTTTCTCTGCCTCAATGTATGTTGCTTGAACATAAATCTCATCAAGATTAGTAGGTCCAAACATAAATACAGAGTTACGAATGTGTGCATGTAAACCTCTTATATACTTCATAAGAGTTTCTTGGGTATGTAATGGAATGTCTAACATTAATGTCATCTTACAAAATTCATCTGTGTATTCTTGCACTGTTTGTCCCTTTCTTAGTTTAAGACCTTGGCATTCAATTAAAGCCTTCTCTTTATAACCCAAAGGATAAAATTGTTTTTTAAGTGCAGAAACAAAATCTTGCCATGATGAAAATACATTACCCACTTGTTGCGTTCCATTTTGCAACTTGCTTTGCCACCAGATGAGTGTTGTGCCTACAAGTTGAAGTGATGCCAATTTGATTTGAGTTGCCTCATCCTTGATTTGTTGCACACCGTAATAAACTTCCATCTGTTTGACCCAGTTATCAAGCCTCTCTGCATTGACTTCACCATCATACATAGGTAATTCAAACTTCACATCAAGCTTAAGTAAAGGCATATCATGTTTATGTTTATGGGAATGTTTTCTTGCGGTGGATTTGGAACTTATACTTGAAGAAGAAGAAGTTGATGGAGAAGGAGGAGGTTTAGGATGATCCTCTCCTTCTTCACTTTTGACTTTTGAAGATTCACCTAGAATCGGTCTCTTCCGCTCCAAGTAATCATCATATAGAACCTTCACCATCTCTGACATGGCGAAGAAGGTCTTTTGAAACTCTATCTTGTTATGAGAAAGTCCCTCTTATGATGCCATCTTCTCACTTTGATAAGTCATCTTTCTCGATCCAATCTCAGGATTCTTTTCGATAAGCTCGCCTTCACCAAGATTCACCCTTTCCCTAGTAATCATGCAAACTCAAAAACCAACTGTCAACCTTCTCTGATACCACTTGATCTGAAATGATCTTTTAAAGACTATGGTTGAGTTTTAAAACATGATTTCATTTACCAATTAGGAATTGATGAAAGAAGCATAAACTAATGAGATATCATAGCAGCCATAATAAGAAATGCAGATCAGAAAACAAACATAAGGAGTAGCAAACCATAACACCAAGCTTGATAACGGAGTTCGGCAAGGTTGCCTACGTCTCCGGGCCTTTGTTTCAGTGGGGGAGACTTTCTTATTAATTTTTTCAAATGCTCAAAATGTACATAAAAATTGCATCAAATGAATTTTATACTGGTCTCACTGTGTTTTGCTCGACTTCAGAAATCCAATGCAACTAACAACACTGAAAAAAACTAAGTGTAACTCTCGACAATGACCTCCAAAGTTTACTTGACTCACTGATTTTTCTTACATAAAATAAATTATTCTGCATAACTTGATATAATTTAATCTATAATACAAGAAGTAATTCCTTTTGATTAAATAAAATGTGATTGCGAGATCAAATCCCAACAACCCACAATTTCTGACATAAAATATGAGTTTTATACCTTTTTATATCCAAACCCTATAATATATATATATATATATATATATATATATATATATATATATATATATATATATATATTGACAAATATCATGTAGGTGTCTTTATATGGTTTTCATCCACGTAACAATATTCGTGGCATAAAATATGCATAAAGTGCTTTTAATATGGCATATCCCAACCATACTACATATGGTTTTATAACCACAATACCACAATGTGGCATAACTTTTCAAAAAAACACCTTCAATACCATAAAGTAAGGGATACGAGCCTTTTAATATGGTTTAACAAACCATATAATATGGTTGTAATAACCATATGGTTGTAATAACCATATTTGATATATGGTGGAAAAAACTTTGTAACATGTGTATTTTATTTAATAATTTTTAGTGTAGCGTTTTGTTATGTGGTAATATATATAATTTGAGTGGGTTTAATAGTTAAGAATATGTGTTTCTTTTTAAGAGGTTACAAGTTCAAATCCAAAGGGGATAGGGTATGCATATTTTCATAGACTTTGTTGGTCAAATTGCTGCGTGGAGGGGGGTCCCTTGTCCCACAAACAAGAGGATCTCATACACCAATTTGATGTGGCTTGGCCGTGACCTTAAAAATAGATTATTATTATTATTATTATTATGTATAGGGCGCGATTTTATTAACCATATAATATATGGTTAGCCCCTATATATATTAATGTGGCATTAAAACTTTGAATTGGTGCCACTCATATGGTTTAAAAAACCATTTAATATAATGTGTCATTTGAGTTAGCACCTTTTTATGCCACAAAATATTAAATTGTTAATAAATATAATATTGCCACATCATATTAACACAATCACTTGTTCAGTTACCAATTATTGTTATATGTATTTTAATACTGCCACGTCATTCTTTGATCAGTTTGATTGTTTTTCATTGGAGAAGATCAATTTTTTCATTTTCCATAACTTTCTCATACAATGTCTGTTTTTCGATTTGTTTGCGCCACTAGAAAGCTTGTGACGAGCACTTCGCCATCATGTCATTTTCTCGATCATTTGAGAAATTTTATTTTTTAGCCTTTGTGGATCCATTTTGAATCAATTATGCACAAGTTAAGATACTCGACTTATGTTACCAACTTCTTTCAAATGTAATCTTATCAAACTATTATTGAAAATTGAAGCAAATTTAGGCTCCCCAATTGACAAAGAGGTATTATACCATGGAAAAAATCATTGTGGAGTTAAACACAAACAAAG
Source organism: Picea engelmannii (assembly GCA_009831015.1). Taxonomy (NCBI): domain Eukaryota; kingdom Viridiplantae; phylum Streptophyta; class Pinopsida; order Pinales; family Pinaceae; genus Picea; species Picea engelmannii. Next base: position 355,844 of record ML804192.1, on the reverse strand, counting down.
AAGTACAATGACCAAGCTCAACATGGATTGTTGTTGTAAGCTTATTATTATATATATGAAACATGCTAAGTTGTTGAAAGATTCCTAATGAAGTGAATAATAACTACATCTTACATGTGATATGTAGTTACTACATTACGAAAAAAAAATAAGATGATGATATTGTCAAAGAAACCTAACTTTATGAATATACTTTTATTTAGTTAGATTTTTTCCAAACTAAAGATAAACAAATTGTTTAGATCACCTAAAGTTTTAGAGATGGTTCATACTAAATTATTTCTATTAAAAACTAAGTTTATGAGAAAATTTAATGACCCCGAGCCCACCCTAAGCCAAAAGGTATAATACCTTTTAACAAATCATTAAAAAAAAATCACTAAAATTAACATAAATCGTATATCCAAAATTTTAAACTATTTAGAAATATCTACCTCAATATCTTTTGAATCCCAAAAAGTATACTCTAATCCCATATTAGTTGATATTTAGTAACAATGGGTATAAAAAATGAAAAACCTTATTTCGTATATCATAAATATATAATTTGATATATTGATTGATTATTAGTTTTTGAAAAGGAAATGAAATTAGTAAGAAACTTGCTTATTCTTTTTGTTCTACAGGGCTTTAATGTAATAATTTTGTATAGTCATATTATATATATATAGAGATAGAGAGGTCTTTATTGTAATAATTTTGTATAGTCATATTATATATAAAGATGGAAAGGTCTTTAATGTAATAATTTTGTATAGTCATATTATATGTAGAGGTAGAGAGTATTAAATATGTGTAATAAAAAAGCTAAAGTAAATATGAAACATGTATAACATGTGACCTAACATAAAATGTAGTTAGTTTGATTTTTAAAAGTTGAAATAAAATTGAAAAGATATAGAAATTACAAATTATTAATAAAGTATTTTATTGATAAAGTATTGAATCCATCATAAATTAAAACCTTAAAAACATTTATAAAACAATTTGATATTTTAAAATACAATAACAATATTTATTTGGAGTCTTAAAATTATGAACCGATTTACATTTTAGAAAATAAAAACAATATTTGGTTTTTGGACAATGGGGGTACATGCTTCCTTAACATTTTAGGGAATAAAAACAATATTTTCTTTTTGGACAATGGGGTACATGCTTCCTTCTACTTATTGCTAGTTTGTTTGCACTACTATTGCTAGTTCGTTTGCACTGCATGGTTTTCATGCATAATAGTATTTGCTTAACATTGCTTTTATAAATGTAACAAAACATAATTGCAATAAAGTTACCTATTCTCAACCTTCTTTCTTCATAAAAGCTCCAAAACGTAACTATACAAATAAATGACTATAAAAGCTCCAAAACGTAACTATACAAATAAATGACTATATATAAATGAAATGCCCAAGTTCAGAAGTATTTAATTTGAAATTATCATGTGAAACAAACTATATAAACTTAAACTTGCATTATTTAAGTTCATTTTTCATTAATTAAGAAAAAGGATATGCATGATTTTCTCATTTTTAACGCATTCTATCAAAAAGAAATGATAGAAAAAGGAAAAAAATCACAACAAAAAGTTTGACACAATAAAATTGGATTCAACACTACATACTAAAAGATTTTAAAAGGGGGATAGATACTTTGGTCATTGAGTGAGGTGTCATTGGATCAACCAACTCAATGATGTGTAAAGGATTCATTACATTGATAATAATACATTGTTGATGCTTGAATCCGTTAGGACCGAAACAACAACGTCACGAGGATGCAAATCCTCTTATGTTTTTATAGAGGTGGTATTCCTCTATCTAAGATTTATAAAATGTGGGACTTTTAAAGAAGTCCATGAAAGGAAAGTAAAATAGATATAACATAAAACATAAAATATTTTTCTTTTTCTTTTAAAAAGAGAGTTCCCAAGAATGGACGAGGAAACACACACATTCATATATTTAAAGCAAATAAACATAACTTCCTCACATCCATCATAGTAGGGCTAAAGATTTTTGATTACATAAAAACTAAAAGAAAATGATTTGTATGCATAAGAGAACTTTGACATAGTAGTACATGGGAAGCTCAAATGGAGATAACGATAGATCAACCTCAAATACTTTATATTCAGAAAAAACTGGGTTACAAAGTACAGTCGAGATTGTTCCCAAAATAACTCTCTTGGAATTTCTAAAAATTATATAGTTCAATACATATTCTCTGAAATTAAAATGCGTTTGTCATAATGATTGGGATTGGGGCTCCCGCGGACCATAAAACAAATATGTATAAGAGTGAAGTTCGTAGAAAGAAGAAAGGGGGTGGTGGAAGGCAACAAGACCTGGTAAGAAGAAAAAGGAAATTATCAGTCTTCGGTTAAACCTTTCTATTTAAAAAGGTGGAGTAACTGGATGAAGAGCTTGATAAAGACAAAAATATGTGATCAATATGAACTTACTATGATGGTATCTCATGGTTTGTCACTTGCTTGTTGATGTCCTTTTATGGCTTTCCTCGGCAGTTACATGAACCGTCTCAACCGTCCTTTGCCCTTCATTGGTAAGTTTGTTGACAACCTTTTTAAACCACTCTTCGATGTAGCTCCTCATTGGCACCATGTTGATTTCATGCTAGATTTTTATATTGAAGAGTTCGCCTTCCAAGTCCCTTAGATCAATAGAAATGTTCTGCAAAGCTTCTTCAATATCTTGATTTTTAATCAAATAATCAACTAGCCAGTTTTCCACGTCATCTTCACCATACTCAAGAATGTCGTAGAATTTTTCAAATGATAACCCTTTAAACATCTCAACTTGTTCATCAAATGTTTGCTTGGTTAAGAACAACGAGTTGAGTATCGATTTTGGGTCTTGGACCTCATTGGTGTTGCCAACTAGATCTATCTTAGTTAGCTTCTTGAATAATTTGTCTCTTCTAGTTATGGCGAGGCTGCATGCTTGAACAATAATATTAAGGTTTTTAACCTTTTCCTTACAACATGTGTTCGATTGTTTTATCCAGTTCGGAGAAGGGATATCCTCCTCTCTTCTTCTTAATTAGGTCATATTGGTAACTTTAACACCAAATGGTACAACCGCATCGAGGTAGAAACCTTCCTCGTTTTTCAAATCTGCCTGTAGATATTCATGAAAAGCGTGTGCTCTTGTTCCAAAAGAGACCATGCTCTTTGACATCTCCTAAGCATCTGTTATTAATTCCATTCTTTTCCACATAGCCCCGGGCTGATGTGAGAAGGCTTGTCGATCCTTTTAATTTTTCCGCAGGTGTGGTAGGCCCGATCATTGCTAAAGGACTAGCAAGTATTGGAAGAGGCATTAAAGCTTCCTTCAATTATTTGATTTTCTCCTTTAACCTGACATTCTCCACTTCAAGGCCTCCAATAGAATTATCTAGAGCATCTCTAGTTGCTCGGTGTATCTAGGAAATTTGGGAAGGCAACATGTTTCGTAGGTTAATCTCTGAATGAGATTTTCCATTCTTATTATTTACATCTCTTTTCTCAATAATCAAATTTTTGGACTCGCTGTAAAAAACAACGCTCTAAAATGTAAAAGACTCTTCTTTGTCAAAGGTCTCGGTCTCAATTATTTCCATCTGAGCATTCTGGTGAGCAGTGTTCTCTATCTGGTAGATGTTGGGGAACACTTTCTCGATGTCAATTTTGAGTTCCATATCCTCGAGGGAGAGGTCGTGGATATCACTTTCTCCTCGAGGTCCCTCCTATTCTTGCACAATGTTTTTTATTTTCTTCCTCAAGGGAAGTTTATGAGAACTTTCAATTTTTCCGAAAGGATGGTTCTTATCTCCTCCTCCGCCTGAAGAACTGTGGGTTACTTTCTTACTTTGGTGGGCCATTGGAGCATTGCTCCGAGATGTTGTACTCTTTGGCGTGACAGCTGGGGATTGGGAATTTTTCTCACCAGAACCTTTTCCTCTCTACTTGTACCACTCATTGGTGTTGAGTATCATTTCCAGGTCGCCTGTGTCATGAGCGGGAGTGCCTGAGGCATTGTCTTCGTCTTCATTCAGAATAACATCAATGAAAGAATTGTTGAAACCAATAGCCAATAGATGTTCTACAAAAATACCACTAGGGTCGAACCCTTTTACTTTTTCAACATATTTTAAATTGAGGTTGTGGAAGTGTCCCGCAAATTCATCGATCTTGTTCATATTTTTGAATATGAAATCCCCAAGTTTCCAAGGCAGAAGTGTGAATTGATTTTTTCTCTTTTCATGGAAAAAATGCAACCAATAGTTGTACTGCCTTGCTATTTCAACAACAAACATTTTTTCAGATATGTGGCACGAAAGGAAGGAAGGATTTTCCTTGGATCCAAAAATCCTTATAACGTTATAATTTTCCATTTGTTTTAGTGTCCCCTTCCTATCTAGGAACTTATTCGCCTGGTCAGACATCCGGGGAGTGTTCTTTCCAAACATCAAATCTTTAAAAACCGTGACAAAATCATTAAAAACTTCATAAAAATGTTGGGAGGCCTTGTGCCTCCACAACATTTGATACCAAAAGGTTACTAGGTCGAATTCACCATTTACCTTCTTGCACACAGATAATCTCGAGAACTGATAGCAAGGCGTTATCGCGAAAACCAAATAAGATGACATAAAAAATTTCTTCTCCTTCTTGTATTGCACCAATTGGGAATAGATTTCAATGAAAATCAACTTACCCCAATCGAAGATGGCATGTTCTTTAACTGTAAAATATAGAATGAAAAGAATCATCCGAGAGATGTTGGTTGTGGTTTCTTATTCTGTTATCCTCGTAAAAAGCCATGTAATTTATGGGAAGGGATTTTTAAATGAGCCAACCTGCAATCTTGTGATGTCCTCGAGGACGATTGCTAGGTTTTCTAGGAATTCAAGTAAGAGGTTCAGTCTATTGTCATGCTTTTTCAAGAACTCCCTGCAATCTTCACCTTTGAAGGTGAGTGTTGGCTCAGGAAGTCTCAAAATCTTACGAAATACTTGAGGTGATAGAGACATAGGGGAATGGTCCCACGACTGAATGATCCACTATCTTGGAATATATCTCTTAGTGCACCAGGTGATCAAATCCTTACAATGAAAGACTTCTAGGACACAACCTACGTGCGCAATTCCAGATGTCCAAATGATCTAAAATTGAAGAAGACTTGAAAAACTTGAATAATTATTGCAAGTGAAATGTTATGTGTTTAAAGCAACAAGATCAATTTGCAACACATAAATTAAGGATTACTTATGCAAAATACACATAGACAGCAACATAAACATTGAACATAAACACATGTGCACAGCAATTGATAAAGGAGTTCACCCCTCTTATGGGCTACATCTCCTGGTCCAGCTTCCAATGGATCATTATTATTAATTTCTCAAAAAGTGCTCAAAAACATGTCTTAAAATGCTCAAAAACATGTCTTAAAATGCTCAAACTGACAAACCGACTGCTCCAATGGCTTCCCAGCGTCCCAAAACTCATGTCTGGGCTTTTTCGGCACCTGAAACGGTCAAAAAATGAGAAAGATAGGCCTCCTGGAAGTCTCCTTCTCCAAGCTTGTTGTCTCTAGTTCTACAATTCGCAATCCCCCTTGAGAAAACCAGGCTCACATGCTTATTTAAGCGCAAAAACCCAGCACCGGGCGCAACCGCGCCAACAGTGCAAACCGTAGGACGGTTAAGGCGCCTCTAGCCCCTAACCGCCTCGGCATCTGGGCGTATGGTGCATATGACCAAAGACTGGGCGAAAAAGTGGTTTAACCATTTGAACCGTGCAACGGTGTACCCCCGTGATCCCACTCGGGGTCATATGGTAACCGTGGGCTAGGTTACAAAACGCGCGTGCAAATATAAAACCGCGCACATTATACAATGGTATAACCGTTTACAATATATATAAATATATATATATATGGTATAAAATTTGGTCCGTGCATTTTAAATCCGCGCCATATTACAATGGTTTATGTGTTAAATAAACTATGGGTTGGGACTAAGCCCCGACCTGACCCCCCTCCGTATTCAACATTAAACAATGTTATATATATATTGCCATAAACCTAACAAGGCTCATGCGGCGGCATAATGGTTAGCAGAGGTTTTTCAAGTCTTTAGCAATGGGGGAGGTCCGGGGGTCGAACCCCACGGACTCCCATAGAAATTTTACATATAACCATACAAATGGGGGGACACGTGGCGCTTAGGGATTGGGCCACGTGTCTCCTTATTATTCGCCATAAATCGAACATGTGTCAACACTCTACTCGCCAGCAATCGACCAATAAAAATGTGCCATGTCATCCACCTACCATGTCACCGTATGGATGGTACGGCCCTGCCACGCCACCATACGGACTGTATGGACAGGTACAGTCAACATCCAAAATTTTGCCTGTTTGCCTTGGCGAACAGATCGCGATATCTTCTCCATACGGACTTCGTTTGAGAAAGTAAATATACCGACGGAAATAAGAAGACGAGACAGACACAATGGCCCTGTTTTCATCGCATTCCGAGCACTTTGAAAGTTGAGCAAAATTTGATCCCCTGATCACACCTCCCCATTGGGAAGCTTTTGGACCCCAAAAGACTATCTTAGTCTATATGAAGATAAGGGTAAAGTTCCCTCACCCTTCCAACCTCAATCCATCTGGCCTTGCTTGGATTCATCCCTTTAAGACCAACTCGCAAATACTCCACATTTCCTTGCTTCGAAGTTCGCATTCTCCTATCAAGTATGGTGTCTTCCTGCAGTTCTGTTAGATACTCTGGAGAAAAATCATCTATAGAAGGAATCTGAACATGCTCTCCTTGATCATCAATCAACGGAGGCTCATACAACTTCAAATTCTCAACATTAACAACTGCATACATCTGCATATATGGAGGCAAATCTAAACGAAAATCATTGTTACCAATATTGCCGACAATTTTGAAGGGACCATATCAAATTGGTTTCAACTTTTTACCTTCTCCTTTAAGCCTCTCCTTGCTGATGGAAATCCACACTTCATCACCAACTTCAAAACTGTGATCAACACGATGCTTGTCATGTCTCTCTTTGTACTTAGCCTGACTCTTTTCCAACTGCTCTTGCACCACCTGCTGTATCGACTGGATTTGTTCAATGAACTTCTCTGCCCAATCAATATCATGATGTTGATTCTTTCTCCCTGTGGAATACACAACTTGCCAAGATGATACAAGAGATTCTTATGCAAATGATAATCCAATTCTTCAACATGGTTAGAGTGGCACAAAGTTTCATACACTTCCTTAAAGTCAACATCTAAAGCATACTGTTCCACATAACTTTCATGCATTATAGGACTCTGCTTAAGAATAACTGAAGCACT
>ML804192.1:333941-345385 GCA_009831015.1 Picea engelmannii | reverse complement strand
ACATGTGCACAACAATTGATAAAGGAGTTCACCCCTCTTATGGGCTACATCTCCTGGTCCAGCTTCCAATGGATCATTATTATTAATTGCTCAAAAAGTGCTCAAAAACATGTCTTACAATGCTCAAACTGACAAACTGACTGTTCCAATGGCTTCCCAGCATCCCAAAACCCCTGTTTGGGCTTTTTCGGCACCTGAAACGGTCGAAAAATGAGAAAGATAGGCCTCCTGGAAGTCTCCTTCTCCAAGCTTGTTGTCTCTGGTTCTATAATTCGCACCCCCCCTTGAGAAAAACGGGCTCACATGCTCATTTAAGCGCAAAAACCCAGCACTGGGCGCAACCGCGCCAACGGTGCAAATTGTAGGACGGTTAAGGCGCCTCCAGCCACTAACCGCCTCAGCACCTGGGCGTATGGCGCATATGACCAAAGGCTGGGTGAAAAAGTGGTTTAACTGTTTGAACCATGCAATGGTGTACCCCCGCTCTCCCACTCGGGGTCATATGGTAACCGTGGGCTAGGTTACAAAATGCGCGCGCAAATATACAACCGCGCACATTATACAATGGTATAATCGTTTACAATATANATATGGTATAAACTTTGGTCCGTGCATTTAAATCCGTGCCATATTACAATGGTTTATGTGTTAAATAAACTATGGGTTGGGGCTAAGCCCCGACCCGACCCCCCTCTGTATTCAACATTAAACAATGTTATATATATATATTGCCATAAACCTAACAAGGCTCATGCGGCGGCATAATGGTTAGCAGAGGTTTGTCAAGTCTTTAGCAATGGGGGAGGTCCGGGGGTCGAACCTCGCGGACTCCCATAGAACTTTTACATATAACCATACAAATGGGGGGACACGTGGCAGCCAGGGATTGGGCCACGTGTCTCCTTATTATTCGCCATAAATCGGACACGTGTCAACACGCTACTCGCCAGCAACCGACCAATAAAAATGTGCCATGTCATCCACCTGCCACGTCACCGTACGGATGGTATGGCCCTGCCACATCACCATACGGACTGTACGGACAGGTACAGTTAGCATCCAAAATTTTGCCTGTTTGCCTTGGCGAACAGATCGCGATATCTTCTCCATACAGACTCCGTTTGAGAAAGTAAATATACCGTCGGAATCAGGAAGATGAGACGGACGCAATGGCACTGTTTTCATCACATTCCGAGCACTTCGAAAATTGAGCAAAATTTGATCCCCTGATCACCAAATTACTTCCTTCTAGGCAGAAGGTGATGAATAATAGGAATACGCCCTGGACCACTGGAAAATCTTATCCTTGCGCTCAAAAATATTAAGTGTATCTCCATATAACTGTTGTTGATTTGTTGCCATAAGTCGACGAGAACGTTCCCTTGCTCCAAATTATGTTAGGAATGAACGTTGGAGGGAGATGATATAATCCTTCATAAATCCCGTTTTAAAGTGTTTTAATAGGATATCTCCTCGAGCCTTTCGCTTATTAATGACCATCCTTTCGAACTTGTATGGTAAGTTATTAGCATTAAAATCATAGTAAATGTGCATTGGGAAGCACTCGGGGGTGGCGGGGACGAAAGAGAGCAATATGTGATTTGAGACTTTTTGTGAACCTAGGAACCCACGAACCCACGAGTCTGCGATGGTATGAGGTGCGAAATTGGCTAAGTACAGAATGGCACGATGGTTGGATGGACTCATGTAGGTGGAATGAAACTTTGGAAGTTCGGGGAGTCCAGGGATCAAAATATAGATCGTGAAACTTTTTGGTGCAATGTGTCTATCATGGAACACAGGAGCATGAAAGCTCGATCCCATCATCCTGGGAACCCGTGATCGTAGAATCAGCTAAGTATGGGACAACACTATGGTCGGTTAGACTTGTGATGTGAAGTTATAGATGGAGATGAGAAACTGTAAGTTCGCCAACTCAGGAACTTGCGGTTTAAAATGCGACTAAGTGTAGAACTAGAAAGGAATAGTAAGAGGGGAAAAGGAAAATAGAAAAACTGGTAAATATAGAAGAAGGAAAAGAAAGGGAAAAAAATATTCAAGAGAATAGAAAAGGGAAGGGAATTTTCGGAAGAAGGAAATGACCTCGGCATACATGTAATTAGAAGACTTGACACAATCCTATATAATAGTGCATTGCATTGTAACATAATAATAAAAAAATTAATGAAATAATTGATACAACATAATTGCAAAGACATGATTCAAAAGTTGATACACATGATAGGATAGAATGTTGTTGTTTTTAATGAATAACCCTACATTGACTAACATAATAACAAAGATATGATTCAAAATAATTGATACAACATAATTGCAAAGACATGATTCAAAAGTTGATACATAATTGTAAAGACATGATTCAAAAGTTGACACACATGATATGATAGAATGTTGTTGTTTTTAATGAATAAACCTACATTTACTAACATAATAATAAAGATATGATTCAAAATAATTGATACAACATAATTGCAAAGACATGATTCAAAAGTTGATACACATGATAGGATAGAATGTTGTTGTTTTTAATGAATAAATCTACATTGACTAACATAATAACAAAGATATGATTCAAATAGTTAATAAAACATAATTGCAAACACATGATTCAAAGTTATTACATAATAATAATAGAATAAATATTTTTTAATAAATAATTATATAATTAATAAGTAATAATAAATTGCATAAGATATCTAACACAACACTATGACCTCACAAATAAGCCAAGTTTCACAACCGTTGGTAACATCCAATTCTAATTGGAAAAGGGACACAATTTCAATCCCATGCTTTACCTTATTCCCAAAATCTAAATTAAAATCCATACAATTATTTGCAAAGTTTTAAATATGTATACATACAAAACTTAGACATTTTAATTACTTGTCATCTGCAAACATTAATTATTTCAGGTTAAGAGTAAGTTCAATAAAAGGTCAAAACTCGATTTTCCACAAACGGTTGAATTATATTGATTGAATGATTTTCTTAAAAGTTAGCCATACCCACCCCCAAGGTTGTATGATGAATACGTGCTCATTCATAAACTTGGAAAAAGCGCAAAAGTCATCTCTCTAAAGTACAATATCTTTCAAGGGAGGAGGCAATATCTAGGTCTCTTCATAATGAAACTAAGAAGCATAAAATTTGAGGAAAATGGTGCGAATGTAGACAAGATTGTTAAAACTGCAATTCTTGGCATTTTGGAAAACTCATGTCAAACACTAATTTTATTTCACTTTAGATCTTAGTTTCTTAGTAAATTGGACAAAAGAACCCTGCAGTCCAATTAATCAATTTAGGTTTTGTAGATTTTGGATCCTTCGCTTCTTAAATGTCCACTTTACTTCTAAAATGTCCACTTTACATAGAATTCTACTATGGTAATTTAGCAACAATAATAAAGAAATCTGTGTAACCAACTTGAGCAAAAGCATATATGTTAGCTCTCCTTACTAATGTAAGGAGTGAAATATGTCCGTTCACACTCCATCTCCATGATATATCATTCTTGAATCTTAATGTATTATCAAGTTGATTGGTACCAAAATATAAGATACATTTTAGAAAAATAAATAAAAACTATATTAGTGCAAAAATGCAATATTTATATAGAATAAGCTCAATATTTTTCCACACTCTGCAATACAAATTTAAAGTTTGAATTCATAAAATAATTCCTATTCGTTCTAAAGTAATATAGATCACTTATATATGAAGATATGCCATAACTATGTTTGCATTCCTTCATCCTTGGTTGTTGGTTTTCAATTTTACTATAGGCAAACATAATACAAACAAGCAAATAACATTAACACCTAACATCTGATACTGACCGAGCAGAAAAGACTATTCCCAATGGAAATTCTAGAGCATACTAGGTTTGAAGGGTAAGATCAAAGAGAGGATTTTGTCTATGGTAATGATTTCCTGTTCAATTTTTTTGCAACTGAGAATAAGAATTTCTCTTTGCCCAGCAGACCAGATCCTGATCTCATCCTCTTCCTCACCACAAACCAAAAGACATCAACATTCCAAACAATGTTAGAAGTTGAATGCAGCATGATGAGGTCAGCCGGGGAGAGTGGCCAAAAAAGGCAAAGGTGGCAGAAGGAGGGAAACTCTGGCTATGCAATGGACAAGTTTATTGCAATATTTGCAAACAACTAGAGATCTACTGTCGTGCAATGAGCTCATGCATGCTGAGATGGAGATTGAGAAAGAACGGATCCTCACACCCTAAGAAGACCTTGCTCCACTACAATAGCACTCTCCCAACTAGATGATATAGCTCTAGAAGATTCCTCCTAGTGTCTCCCTATACATACTTTCTATACTGAATCCTAGGAGATTTTATTTGTATTTATTTCTTGAATAAAGAGACCATATACAAGAGGTGCAATGCATTTCCTTTCTTGAGCTAACTACATGAGGGGAATGATGCCCTCTATATGTTCATGCTACAAGGCCCGGAGCAACGTTAAGGGTTCTCACAACTGTTGGATTACTGAGAGGGGGGGTGAATCAGTAATAGCGTAATTATAATCCCTTTTCTCCAAATAATCCAAGTGTTATATCAATGTAGAATTATTATCCAATAATGAGCAATAAGAAATGAACAATCACACACATACACAATACACAAATGTTTTACATGGAAACCCAAATCGGGAGAAAACCACATAATGTTTTTTCTTATATGTCTTGAAGAATTACATTCATTGGAAGCACCAACTTCCTTTGTTTTCTAGATGCAACTGGAAGGAGGCTCCAACCCCCTAGTTTCTCAGGCTACAACCTGAGGAAAACACCAACTCCCCAATTCTCTGGCTACAACCAGAAGGAGGCTACAACCCCCTATGTCCTCCGGCTACAATTGGAAGGTGGCTACAACCACCTGTCCTTGCCCCGTCCAACCGCCCTGAAGTAGAAGTAGAATGATGGAACCACTGTCACACTATCACTATGAGATATACCATTGTAAACATGTACCAATAAACCCGAACCATACATCAACCTGTACCTCAACCTGTACCATAAACAAGTGCATCAACCATGCACCAACCTATACCAAACAAATGTAATCAACCTATACCATAAATAAGTGAAACCAACCATGTACCAAGTATGTACCAATCATGTGTCAAGTAATCATCAACTATGACTCATCAATATGTACCAACATCATCAACTATACACCTCATGTATGTGTCAACTCATTAACTACTTGTCTCAACCATGTACCCAACTTGTACTTCAACCAAAATCCCTCATCAATTTCATCATCCAAATATGATTTGTAACTCTGTAATATACCTGGTGTATATGATCACATACCTACAAACATTCCTTAACTTTAACAACAAGAGACTAACATTTTCATCAAACGTTTCTTTAGTCTCACAAGACTAGTTTTGGATTAGTCAACAACCCTAACTTGAAATAATCATAACTTTGTACCTATAATGAATAAAGGTCTGAAACTGATACACACTGTTCTTCAATGTGTTTTATGCAATTCCTCTAGGTGTCACTACTTGGAACCTCTTGGAAAAGGAGTTATAGCAAAAATGACACACCTTGTTGAATTCTGAATTATTCTAGAGAGCGACCTTATAGAGCGTGCCCCACACAAAATATTTGTTGAATTTATTTGAAACTGTTACATAGCATACTATAGACTATACTCTAACCAACACATTTGTCTTACTGAATTTTGATATGTTATGAATAAGTTATGACGTTTTTACCCGAAACACCTGTTTTTGACTAGTTTCAGGACTAACCACAAACCCTATTTTCCACGAAGTGTAACTCCAAAAATACAACGACCCACAAGCTGAATTTTTACCACAGATACTTGGATATGTTTCCTCAATGGAATACCAATTTCACGGTCTGATTCATTCTAGAAATTTTTTTATTGTGAAAATGGTGAGATGACCTGAAAAAACATACCTTAAATGCACCATCAAAAGAATTTATCCTTCCTTGAATTTGTGCCTTCTTTTCTTCACTTTACTCAAAAATTCGTCTTAGATATCCTTTGGTTACCTCAGACACCTATAGGTATTCAATATGCTCAAGTGTGTCTAAAATGAGAGAGCCTTGCCTCTTATTTATACTCTCCAAGTAGCTTCCTTAAAAACATCTTCTAGGTCACTTTGCCCACTTTCCTTATTTTAGGGTTAACTCAGTTCTAATTTCTTCATTAAATTTATTATTTAAATAATTTATTTTGTATTCACTTTGAATTATAGTAAACTCATCACTTCACTTTATTATTTACCTTTTAAAATCTCTTAAACCACTTTGACTACTTTGACCTTTTGGGGCTTCTAGATGACATATGAGGGTCCTCCAACTTCGTAAGGCCATAACTCTCAAACAGTGAGGAGTTATGTGAAGTTATACATACCACCAGAAATGGAATGACATGTACTATCCATATAGAATATTATTACCTCAAAATATATCAAAACTCATACCGTTATCCATCAAACAAACTTGGGTCCATTACCCAACCCTGGGTTCTCTAACTTCTCATGGCCATAACTCTCCAACCATGAGGAGTTATGTGACGTTCCACATACCACCGGAAATAAAATGACAAGAACTATCCATCTAGGATATTTTCACTAAAAAATTCACTGAGCTTCATCTCATTGTATAAGCATGGGTTCTCTGAGGATACTTCTAGGATAACTCAATCCGCAAAGCGTCTTCCCGTGAGGGATTTCACCATAAGGGGACCACTTTGGAGTTCATCCATATTTACTTCTTATCAACCATGATAGGACAATAATGAGTCATCTTTACATCAAACAAAATTGGGTCCATTACCCAAACCTTTGTGCTACCGAGCTTTCTTCAAGGGTTGACATCAATGACAACTAACCTTAATCAACAATCTCCCCCTTTGGCATTGATGGCAAAACTATGATGCAATACTGAAATCATATCACTGATGCTCCCCCTGGAACCATGCCTCTATCCTCTGTATCTGATCATTATTCTCCCCCTGGAACCATGCCTCTGTCCTCTGCATCTAATAAATCTCTCCCCCCTTTGTCATCAATGACAAAGGTATCTTTCCATATGGGGTTGCTCCCCCTGACTGAACTGTCCTCTTATGGTGTTTCCTCGTGTAAATCTAAGACATATAAGATAAGCATTCAAAAAACATTCATTTTGGAGTAGAAATAACTCCAAGTCTCTGGTGAAGATATTCAAAGGATTCCTATGGAAGTGGTTTTGTGAAGATGTTTGCAACTTGTTCTTTTGTGCCCACATACTCAACTCTGATGTTCTTTTCTGCAACCTTCTCCCATAGAAAGTGATACTTGATTGGAATGTGATTCGTCTCGGAGTGCATCAACAGGTTCTTTGAGATACTGATGGCGCTTGTATTATCACAATAGATTGGAATGGGCTCATCATACTCAACCTGTATATCTGTCAGAGTTTGTTTCATTCAAAGAACCTATGTACAACATGATGCTGCTACAATATACTCTGCCTTGGATGTAGATAAAGATACTGATGATTGTTTCTTGCTTAGCCATGATACTAAACACTCACCCAAGTAGAATGCTGCTCCACCGGTGCTTCGTTGGTCATCAATACAACCTACCCAATTTGCATCTGTGTAGGCAATAAGTGATAGATCCTTTCCTTTTGGATACCATAATCCAAACTCTTTTGTTCCTTTGAGATATCTGAAAATCCGCTTCATTGCTAACACATGTGACTCCTTTGGTGTTGCTTGAAATCGTGCCACCTATCCAACTACCTGCATTACATCTGGTTTGTATGCTGTCACATATAGTAGGTTGTCAATCATTGACCTGTGATGCTTCTGATTTGTAGACTTCGAATCATCATCTTTGGTCAACTTGCAACTGGTTTGCATGGGAGTGATAACTAGTTTTAAATCTTCCATTTTGAACCTCTTTATCATTTCTCTGATATACTTGGTTTGAGAAATAAATATTCCTTGGTTTCTTTGACGTATCTGAAGTCCCAAAAAGAAGGATAGTTCTCCAAGTAACGACATTTCAAATTTATTCTGCATATCTTTTTCAAATTTCCGGCTTAACCTGTCATCATCATTACAAAAAATAATATCATCAACATAAACTTCAATTAATAAAATATTAGCTTCACTTACCTTGATGTAGAGGTTGTTGTCTGCACTTCATTTTCTGAACTTTGCCTGTTGCAGATACTTATCCAGTCTAGAGTACCATGCTCTAGGAGCCTGTTTTAGACCATACAAGGCCTTCTTTAATTTACACACACAATCTGCGTTCTCTAACAACTGAAATCCTTCTGATTGTTCAATGTAGACTTCTTCTTCAAGTTCCCCATTCAGAAAAAAATGATTTTACGTCCATCTGGTATACTTTAACACTTTTGGAGCATGCATAGGATAAAAGCAACCAGATTTTTTCCATTCCGGCAACTGGGGAAAATGTCTCTTCAAAGTCGATTCCTTCAATCTGTGCATATCCTTTACATACAAATCTAGCTTTGTTCCTTGTAACTTGTCCATCTTCATTTAATTTATTCCTGAAAACCCATTTTGTTCTGATCACATTCTTATTCTTTGGTCTTGGAACCAGTTCCCAAGTGTCATTTTTCTCTATTTGATGCAATTCTTCATTCATGGCTTTATTCCAAAATTTATCCTTGTTGGCTTCTTCAAAACAGTTTGGTTCAATTGTAGATAAGAGTGCTAGGTGTGTTTGTTCTGGTGAATGGATTTTTCTTCTAGTCTTAACTCCTACATCTTTGTTTCCAATAATCTGATCTGAAGGATGATTATTTTGTACTTGTTTGCTAGGTGTCTTCGGAGATACTTGTTGAACTTGCTCTTTTATTTTTGTCAGATTCTCTTCATCTTCCTCTTCAAATTCATCTTCCGCTTCTTCTTCTTCGAAAAGTTGTTCCATTGATTTGTTTTCTTCTTCCTTTGATTCTGGTCTGCCTGTTTCATCAATTGTTACGTTGATGTTTTCCACAACTTTGTTCAATCTTAGATTGTAACACTTGTATTCTTTCCTTATACTTGAGTAACCAACAAGTACTCATTTGTCCACACGAGAGTAAAACTTTCTCATTCTGCCATCTTCTCTTTTGATGTAGCATTTTCTTCCAAAAACTCTTAAGTGCTTCACATTTGCTGGTCTTCCTTTCCATAGATCGTAGGGAGTTTTATCAGTGTTGTTTCTGAGCATTAATTTGTTTTGAATGTGAACTGATGTATGCACTTCTTGTGTCCAAAATATATCTGTCAATTTGGAATCCATTAGCATTGTTCGAGCCATTTCCTGTACTGTCCTGTTCTTTCTTTCAACAACTCCATTCTGTCGAGGTGTCCTGGCAATGAAGAATTGTCTTTTTATTCCATGACTATTGCAGTAGTCCATAAATTCCTTTGAAGTGAACATCCCTTCATTATCAGATCTCAAGCATTTGATTCTTGAATCCATCTCATTTTCATCCATTTCCTTATAGATTTTGAAGTTTTCAAAAGCTTCTGACTTGTTCTTGAGAAAGCAAATTGCAGACATTCTTTTATAATTATAAACTAATAACATAAAGTATCTCTTACCTTTTAAGCCCTTTGTTGTAGTTGTTCCAACTAGAACAATATGCACAATTTCCAGTGGTCTTGTTGTTGAATATTCCTTTGATTTGAACCTGGTCTTTATTTTCTTTCCTTGTTGACAATGCTTGCATAAAGTGTTGGTTGGTTTCATGATCTTGGATATTTCTCTGACTGCTTCTCTTTTGTTGACTTTGACAAGGTTATCAAAATGCATGTGACCCATTCTTTTGTTCCATAGCCAACTTTCATCTTCCTTTCGTAGACAACACTTTTCATTTCCAATTTCACTTAACACATATATGTTGTTTGAAGTTCTTGCAGCTGTACCGACCACTTTCCATGAGCCTTCTCTTCTTATCTCACACTTTTGTGAATCAAAAGTAACTTTATGACTTTGGTCACACATTTGACTCACACTTAGAAGATTATGTTTCATATCTTCTACCAGTAGAATGTTTTGTGCCTTTTTATTCTTGTTCCCAAATTGGATTGTGTCTTCTCCAATTATATTAGCTGAATTATCATTTCCAAAGGAGACTGATCCATTTCTTTCCTTTCATAATGTAAGAAATTTGTCTCTATCACCTGTCATGTGTTTTGAAGACCCACTGTCAACATACCAACCATGTTTCTTCTGCTTAGCTTGTAGAGCGACTGTGCATTCTTCATTGCTACACCGATCTTGCTTTCTTATCCATGTCATTTTTTGAAGTTCTTGTTTGTGATTGTTGTTATTCTATTGAGGTTCTTTAGGAGGGATTGTCATTCTGCAATTTTTGGCCACATGTCCAATTTTTTTTATAGTTGGGAGATCCTCACAAAATATGAAGATATAATATCATCCTTCATCATTCTGGTATCACAAAGCTCATTCTTCAAGATCATCACTTGACCAATATTCTTGACTGTAAATAGATTGGTTAGGGCATCATACATTTTCTTTGACGTATCTAGATTTGATATGTGAGGAATCAAATGGTCTCTAATAGAGTCTACAATGATACTCATGGAATTGATGTTATTTTCCCTGAACTTTTCTTTTTTCTCTTTATTGAGGTTCCTTTTCTTGTTCTGCATCATTCTGTGGTTCCACAATATTGCCTTTCACAATGTCCAGAAATTTGTTCTTGGCAAGGATAAGATCAATCCTTGTCTTCCATGCTTTGAAGTTAGAAGCTCCTTCTAGCTTGTTTTCTGATTTCATAGTGTAAATCATTGTTGTAGAATTTCAAGAGAAGAAAGGTTACTTGAAGATGGGTCTTCTTAGATGGTGATCTCTGGATCTCTTCTTTACCATCACTATGATACCATGTTGATTTTCCTAGTGCAATAGATAATAGCACAATATTTCTGAAAATTGATAATTACTTCTAATGATGTTGTTTTTCACTTTTCAATTCATCATTAAGCAATTATACTTCAGAAATTAAACCATATAAATGTTGTGGAATAATAGTAGAGATAAAAAAGAGAAAACAAGATTTACTAGGAGATGCAAATTTCTTGAGTTACAAATGATCCAAACTAGATCCTTGTTTATACTAAACCGACCTCCCCAATAGACACAAATTTTCACTTTTCACATTATGAAGACCGACCATAGTTACAAAATTCAACACTCCCTCTCCCCCCTCTCTTTCTTGATCTATCTCCCCCTCCTTCCCTCCTTCTCTCTCTGTCTCTCTCCCCCTCCCTATTCCTCTTTGTCCCTCCTTCCCCCTATACCCCCCTCTCTCTCCCACCTCTCTCTTTCTCTCTCCTTGTTGTTAGTCTCACTCTCTGCCCCTCTTTCTCTCTTTCTCATTAT
>ML804192.1:311836-328382 GCA_009831015.1 Picea engelmannii | reverse complement strand
CTCTTGGGGAGGACTTTCTGTATTGGTTTGAGTTATCTCTTGAACATTGTATAAGCCATTTATGATAAGGAAGTTTTTGCTGGGTTTTCTTCCCCTAGAGGGTTTCCCAGGATAAATGTTGTGTCTCTTGTGAATGTGTATTCCTCAGTGATCCTGTTCTTATTATGCTCTTATCTTATGAAATGAAAAGAACTATAATAATGGCATAAAACATTAACAACAGGGAGATCAAGAGTGCCAGAATAGGGGTTCATCATCCCTACCTATATTGAGCAGTGTACGACGAAGAAGTCCTAAAGGCATTCGGGTGGATGAAATTGGGATAACATCACTTGAAGGTAAGTTACCTATCCATACTATTCGTTATCATTATTATAAAATCATTAAAGAATATTTTGAACCAAAATCCGATGCCGCTAAATGTCAATTATTTTTGGATTTGTTAAAATCTATAAGTTTGACTATTGTTAGGATAATTTTAGGCATTAAAATAGTCAAAAGTTTAGAAACAAGTCATCATATTATTAGAAACCTTGTAGATGATTTTTAAATAATTGGTAAGAAATCTCATTCTAAAGACCGTAATGCAACCCGACATGTCTTGTCACAATCAATTGTTAGCAAGATCACAAGAAAACATCATTTTCTCCAACAAACCTCTCATCTCATGAAATGCAATATCAAAACCATTAGAAAGTATTCTCATAGATGAGATTGCCTCGACACATGTGGCCCAAAATACTTGCAGGCCTTCACTGGTAGGCTACCTCATTCTAACATGAAGTTAATTGGAGCAATTAAGGGACTAGTACAAGATTTCTGGCATAAGAACAATAAGCCTTCTTCCAACCAAAACAATGTACCAAAATTGAGAAGGGGACCTTGGGACCGTGAACCCCATATTAAACACTTTCTTGGCATTACATAGACAAAATTGCATGAGATATCCAGGGCAGTACATAATTCACTTAACTTGGGCCAAATATATTTTCATAAAATACAAGCCTTGGTATGTTCAAATAAACACAATTCATAACATATGTTTTTGTAAATATCACATTGAGCATGGTTATTGTTATGACACACACACACACCCACACACACACACACATTTCATGTATTGCATAGCACCCTTTTGCAGGAATGCTTAGTTATATTGTCATCATCGTCATCTAAATACTTGAATCACGACATCTTATGTACAAGGCCCGAGGGTTGTACATTTTATCAAAAAACTTTCTTAGATGGGACATGCCCCAGGTGCGGTGGAATGAGATTACTGAGAAAATGCATCCATTTAAGTGATGGGTATGAATTGGGGAGGAAGGAGGTTTCCTTGCAAAGCTTTAAATATGTCACATATGATATTGATGGAGGGAAGGAAAGAAAAAATATACAACTGGTGACTTCCCAGGTACGAGTATGTGACTTCATGAAGGACTTTGAAAAAAATACATGACAATATGTTCATCATGTCCATGTGGCTCAATGGCAAGACATAAATTTTAGAATATGCATAGACACATTTCCCGTTGGTATTATCTTACAATGGTTGATTTTGTTGAGAACTACACCCTTCAACCGCAAAATGATATTCAAAGCCAATATCTTCACTCATAGTAGGTCAACATAATGGTTGATATCACATACAGGCATGGGCCAGATAGTAATGAAGAAAATTGAGTTATATTGAAGGAGTATCACTTATACATAAGTGATGATCAATGCCATGACTTAGCCCACATACAAAATTTCTTTCAGTTGTTTTACATTCACCTTAAGGAGAATAAAATACAGATGGATTAACATTGGATTTGGTCAGATGGTTGCACAGGCCAGTTAAAAAATTATTGTGTATTTCAATGGTTGTGTGTGTTGCACAAAAAACTCAAGGTACCACACATTTGAAACTATTTTGAATCTAGGCATGAGAAAGGGGAGCATGATGGAGCAGGCACATGCATAAAAAGAGAGTTATACAGGAAAGAAATGAATTTCACAACTACTTCCCTCATTCGAGATGCAAAATCCATTGATGAATAGTGTTCTTTAGTAATTGGAGAGGGAACAAGAACCCATGAATACCAATCACACATGAAAGGACATGTCCATAGATATTTTTGGGAGGTGTTCATTGTAGATGGATCATAGTGGTATGAATGCAAAAAAATCCAGGGCACTCGTGGATTCCATTTAGTTTGAACATAAGATAATGCAATAGTTGAAATATTAATGAGAAAACCATCTTACTTTTGTGGTCCATGTAGTAGTAATGAATGGGATAATTATGAATCGACAAACTGGGTTGATAGATGGGATTGTGTATCACCCTCCATTGGTCAACATATAGCTATGGAATTATCCCATTTGGAGGAGGAACAATCAAATATTTCAACAAATTATTGTTACATCTCAAATCTTGTACTGCCAGGTTTGGTGAAACCTTGTATTAAATTTTGAATAACTATCATAATTGTTTTATTCTTTGGTCATTTAGTTGACTCACATGTTGGCACTCCATTTTTTGCAAGGGACATATATGAAGTGGTTGAACCAAGAGGTAATGAATGGGGAATTTATTATTTCCTGGCACGGTACTTAGAGGGAAAGAAAACCGTCATGTGATCAGTAACAAAATCTGAAAACATTGAATTTCTGATTGGGTTGATGATTATTAAATTAGAATATCTGACACAAGATGAAAGAACACAAAATAAATGTGGTTATGTATTTCAAGATTATAGACCAAGTGAAGTTGTATACCACTTTATGAGCTTGGTTTTTGGTTAATAAACCTCTAACTACAATCAATGCCAAGTAAGAACTCATCAAAGGTACAATAATTCTTGCCTTACTCTAAGCATGAGAAGTTAATGGAGACCATCAATATTAGAAGTGATCTTGATTGTCTACTTTAATGATCATTGATGGGTGTTCTATATGCACTAAAACCCCTCAATTAAATTGTCAACCCAGGGTAAGTAAACTTAGAGTTGTAGCACTATATGTGCCAAGGTAGAAAAGCTAGAGGTAGTATAGTCTAACTAAGGAAATGGTCTATCTGAGAGATAATCTACTTAAGCAAAGAATATCAATGATCCAACCCTATCAAGGAACTTAACTATTTACCCTAAGTAACTTTTGACCAAGGGATCAATGGATTGTCCTAAAGAAGAAAATGAAAACCCCAAAATGAACAAGTTAACTTAATCAATTAAATGAGAAAAATCAATCCATCTATCTAATCTATTCAACTTAATGAACAATAGCAACAATAAACTAATCTAATCAATCTATTCAAATTAATGAGCATCAACAAGTAAACAAGCAAGAAACTACCCTATGAAAACTTATGCAACAAGTAAACTAATCAAAACTACTCAACAAGTAACTAATCAACTATTAAGAAAGTGAGATCTATTCTTAAGATAAAACTCATAATTACTTCTAATCTACAAAGAAAAATCTTAACCTATTGAATTAAAAACACCATGACAGAATTCAAAGATTAACCGACAACTATTCTTAATCTACAATAACAAGAAACTTCAAATATAATGATGATGATTATTTCTTCGGTGTCTTATGACATCACGATGGCATCTAACAATTAGTGATAGCTCAAGACAAATAATTTCAATATTAACTTCTATGGAGAAATGAAAGGTATGAATCAAGCAATCTAATGAGATCTTAGCCATCATAGAAAAAATATCAACTATCCTAAAAATCCATGTGATCTCTCAATTTATGCATTAATCATCAACAATAAGAAAACATTATTCTATTTAATTAAAATGCACTCTTATGTTATGTAATAAAATTCATACCATTAGAGGCTTATAACTAAAACTTAACTCAAACTTGGACTTCTATTTAGAATTGCAAGTTAAATCCAGAATGGAAATTTCATGAAATAAACTAAACTAATCCTATTATTAACAATTCAAATTGCAAATTGAAATACTTACAAAAACATAATTCAAATCCTAATTCTATCTCAACATACTATGAGAAAATTGATAAGAAAACTAGATAAACAAACTAAATAACAAACTAGATAAGCAATCTAAATAGCAAACTAGATAAGCAATTTAAGAATCAAAATCAAAACTAGTAAATATTCATCCATCGAAGCCTTGCCAAAGAAATTCTACATTTTGCATTAACTCAAAACTCTGTTTTACTCAATACTTTGTTTTAACCATTCTACATAAATCTACAGAAATTCAAACTAGAATTTAATCACACAACACAGTTAGTAGCTAAGCTTGCAAGCTATTTACTAATTAATTAAAAAGACACATCATATTAACACTATCCTTTACAAGCAACCCAGACCATTGGTGGGCCCCCCAGCAGGTCGTGGCTACTTCTCAACAATGAATCACGAGTTGAATCAACATACTTCTGGCATTTAAATTAAAAATATAGTTTTGCACAAGTCTGTGGAAATTACACAACAAAAAACGATTCTAGCAATTCTTGGCAAGTCTTAACAATCCTTTAGCTATTTTTCTGACCACTACTGTGGTATTTATACAGTTACAATTCAAGAGGTGGACCACTGGAAGGGTCAACCTCCTCTAAAAACAACAAATTCCATTAAATGCGCTATAACTGCTTGTGGCTTCTAGAAACCAAATGAGCCACTCAACGCTCAACATAACAGGTCAAATCAAGATGTCAAGAGCTCAGTAGTTGGAGGCCACGAGCATGAGGAAAACCCATGTCATTGATTTTCCCAGCACAGGCTGTCGATACAACAACCGCAAACTCTCCCATGGTTTTAGTGCTGGATGGAGTGCCAAACGCAGTCCCAGATGGAGTACCAGATGCAGTGTTGCATGGAGTACCAGATGAGCTACTGGATGGAAAAACACCATGCGATTTTGCCCTGTGACACATAGAACGCACATTAGCTTATTGTGATCATTAAATCAAACTGAATTAATCTTAAAACCATCACAAAACATCAATTATACATACCTGGTATATGCTATGACAATTTGATATAAAAATCCTTAAAAAATTCTTCAAAATAGTTAAATACACATATAATACCAGTCAAAAAGGATTCAATCAACATAATTACTTAACCAAATCATGAGCCCAACAACCATAGGTATGTAAAAGGAATAATTGAACAAATAAATTAGATTTATGAATGATTGAAATTTTGGCTTCATGCTATGGTTGTTATAGTATTCTTGTATGTTGTGGTTCTTTTTTATTGTTAGGGAACTATGTTTATCCTTCCCTTGTGTTTCCTTGCCTTCCTTGCCTTTCCTTACCTTGTCTTTCCTTGCCTTGCTTTTCTTTCCTTGCCTTGCTTTCCTTTCCTTGCCTTGCTTGCCTGGCCTTTCCTTTCCTTGCTTTCCTGGCCTTTCTTTCCCTTGCTATTCCATGCCATGACATGCCTTTCCTTGCCATGCCATGCCTTTCCTTTCCTTACCTTTCCATGCCATACCTTTCCTTTCCTTTCCATGCCTTGAGTTTCCTTGACTTGCCATGCCATGGCATGTCATGCCTTGCCATACCTTTCCTTGCCATTTTATGCATTACCTTTCCTTGACATGTCTTGCCTTTCCATGGCATGCCTTGCCTTTTCTTTCCTTGCCATGCCATGGAATGAATTGCATTTCCATTCCTTGCCATGCCATGCCTTTCCTTTCCATGCCATGCCATTCCATGGCTTTCCTTTCCATGCCATGCCTTTCCTTGCATTCACTTGCCATGCCATTCCATGTCATGCCTTGCCTTACCTTTCCATGTCATGCCTTTCCTTGCCTTGCCATGGCATTCCTTGCCTTACCTTGACTTGTCATGCCATGTCATTCCTTGTCATGTCTTGCTTTTCTATGCCATGCGATGCCTTACCTTTCCATGTCATGCCTTGCCTGCATGCCTTGCCATGACATGACATGCCACGCCTTGCCTTGTCATGCCATGCCTTGCCTTTCCATTCCATACCTTTCCTTGCCATGCCATGCCATGCCTTTCATTTCCTTCCCTTGCCATGCCATGCCTTTCATTGCCTTCCCTTTCCATGCCATGCCATACCTTGCCATGCCATGCCTTACCTTGCCTTGCCTTTCCTTACCATGTCTTTCCTTGAATTTCCATGCCATTCATTTCCATGCCATGCCATGCCTTGCCTTTCCATGTCAGGCCTTGCCTTTCCTTCACTTGCCATGCCATGCTTTTCCTTTCCATGCCATTCATTTCCATGTGTTTCCTTGCCTTTCCTTGCCATTCCATGCCTTTCCTTGCCTTTCTTTTCCATGCATTTCCTTTCGTTGCCTTGCCAAGCCATTCCTTGCTTGTCCTTGTCAAGACATGCCATGCCATGCCTTGCACTGAGAAAAACCATAGTCCTGAAGATCCTGAAACAAACACTTTTCTAGTGAATGAAATGATAGTGGAGGGGCTCCACTAGCTAAAACTCGATGCCCCAGATCCAACACAACCGACTGTTCATCCATCCAAGTCTTGGTTTGAGTTTTATCGCGAGTTGCAACTTGCCTCCTCAATCCATTCAAGGACATGTTGGCAATTTGGTTGAGGGGCATAAAATCCAAATCGAGAAGCATAACATAGTTATGTAAGCTCTCACACATTTTTTTAGTCAAGGCCCATGTGGCCATTCTAACCACAATCGCTTGACACAATGTTCTTGAAAATCGATCTCTTGTTCAAAATTTGTACTATGCCTCATTAAGAAAAACCCTAGTCCCGGAGACCTTGAAAAAAATTATTTTTCAAGAAACGAAATAACAATGGAGGGGCCCCACTAGTTGAAACCCAGTTCCCTTGATCTAATGCAATTGACGATTGTTGGCCCTTGACCAATTTTTGAGGAACACTTGGTCATATTTGACTGTTTTTGGACTTCGACAGCCTGCCAAAGATGGAGCGCTAGGCGAAGCAGAGATCACAGGATCTCAGCCCACTTTTGGGGCCCTTTTAGGGTTTAGGGTTAATGTAATGGGAAATGGATGTCGGACCATGGGTTTACCCATGTTTAGGCCTATTTTGTAAAGTATAAATAAGTAGCTAAGTAATGTAAGAGAGAGAGAAAAAGATAAGCTAAGTGTTAGAAAAGATTTTGTGTACATTGTGTGACCGACTTGTAGAGCTGAGTGCAAGTGTTGTAAGTGCTAAGTGCATGGATTGTAAGAAGGCTCTGTGCTAGATCTACTTGGGGAAGGAGGATATGGCGAGGTGCACGCAGATCTCCTGATCTATGCAGAGTACAAGTGTGAGCTCTGTGCTATAATCTGATTGACCAAAGTTAATAAAGAAGAAGAAGACTTTGTGGACGTAGCCCTAGGGTGGGGGTGAACCATGGTAACTCTTTGTATTGTGCTCGGTGCTTTGACCTAATGTGTTGGTCTCTTTCCATGTGTTGTTCTTGATATGATTATGCTATGTGCTTTGCTATGATATACTTAGATAGATCCACTTTGCTTTGTACTTCTCAGATGTGTGGGTATAGATTTGACATATATGAAAGTGCTGAGTGCTAGACCTATTTTTCTTTTGCTAAGTTCTAACTTAACCTAGATCGAAGTGAATGTTGCGAAGCTCTGTGCCATCTGCGGAGTGCCATAAAGGTTAAATACTGACGAATGACCTATGCTAAAGTGCTTGCTAAGAGTAAGAATCACAGATCTGTGTCCCAGCTAAGGTTGCAGACACCTGAGTCCTGCAACCACACCTGCCTCTACCTCGGGTGAGACTTCATCTGCTTCCTAGGTGTTGCCGAAAGGGCCAATAGTTGGGATTTTTTTGGTGCGTTGTTGAAGCGTTGAACCCTGGGTCTACCCCTGTGCCAAAAAATGGTTCCGTTGTCGGGACCTGAAACTGTGATTGCTAGGAATTGAGGAAGAAGAAACTTTGTGCAAAAGAAAGCTTTGTGCGTAGATCTATTGCCCTAGTGCACAGTGTTATACTCAACCTCTGAAGTTTTGTGCCAAGAATAAGGTCAGATCTGAAGAAAAGAAGATCAGATCCGAAGAAAGGAGGATTAGATCCGAAGAAAAGAAGGGAGATCTGAACGCTATGTGCTCTAAGTAAAAGTGGAAATTTCTGAAAGGAAGAAGTCAAATCTGCAAAAAAGAGGTAAGATCTGTAAGCTCAGTGCTCTAATAAAGGTAAGAATAGTCAAAAGTTCTTAGATCTAGAAGCTTTGTGCTCTATAGAAGTAAGATAAGTGAAATTTTTTGTTTCTAAAGCATGGATCTAGGTATGTTTGATAGATTTTGTCCTAGCTTAAAAACTAGGGCATTAATAGATGAAAGAAAGCTTGATATGAATAGATCTGATAAGTATAATGAAAGATATGTTATACCTATGCATAGAAAGAATGTCTAGACTAACAAATGGATGCAAGATCCTAGAAATAATGTTTTGCGGGTTAGCTATCACAATTCTAGTGTGCAATACAAAAGAGGCTGGGTATCATTTAAAAGAAAGAGAGGATTAAGTCTTTGTTACAGTTGCAGAAGACCAAGACATCTTGCTAAGGAATGCCCTGGTAGAAGACCAAGTTGTCTCTGTTGCAAGGCTATGGACCATGAAGTACTGGATTTCCCTAGAATGATTGCTCGACTTGAAAAGATGAATATGGAGAAAGGTCAAGAGACTAAGATTATAGAATAAACCCAACAAGAATCAAATGAAATATTAATATGAATAAAAGAAACCCTGAAGGAACATAAGGATGTCTGATTACCATAGATCTTCAAAGAAAATGAGCAAGTCGAAGCAAGAATAGGGGAATTCGACATTGACTGTATTCTTGATGAAGAAACACAAGTGAACATAATGCCAGAAAGAACTTGGGAAGCTGTAGGAAAACTTGCCATGATCCCTTCCCTAGGAGGGACAAGTTTATTAAGAGGAAAGCTAGTAAACCTATGTGGAAGGCTCTCCAGGATACTTATGACTGCCAATGGAACTTCAAAAGAGGAAGAATTTGAGATTATTAAATTTGTTGAAGACAACGCCCCATTTACCATGCTCATAGGAAAACCTTGGACTGATAGAGAACAAGCCAGATGAAAAGAGGAAGAATAAGTTTTGGAACAAAAGAAGAAAGAGTTAAAAGACTTTATGACTAGAAGGATCACACACTTGATTGAAGAACATAAGAGTAGATCACAAATATTTAATACTAGCAACTCTAATGTTGAGGCTAAGAGAGCACTACAGGATCCACAGAAGATTGAGTTACCTATTTTCGATACAGAAGAAGTATTATCCAGGAACCCTAGGAAAGAATTTCAACAATGCGAAGTAACTAAGGCCACAGAAGATAAGCATCAGAATGGTAAAAGAATTAATGAGATGAAGCTCACTGGGAAGAAGGATAGAAAGTTAAGAAAGTAAAGGGCTAATATTGTAAGGTTACAAGAGGTTCTAGAGGACACTTCGTAGAAAGAAAAATCGCAGAATTGGAGATTCATCGAGATATTAGAACACCAACATAGATTACTTCGACATGATGAAGCAATATATCTGTTGGGGCCGATATATCCATTCGACTTCCACTCCGAACGGGCAGAAAAGAAATAAAGGTTCATCATCCAACCATTGAAACGCGCCATAATGTGTCAAATAGGAGTTAATGAAGGATCATAACCATTGCCAGCAAACCGTTGCTAAGTTTCCCTACTTAGTCCATCGCGCCACGCACCGAGAATAATTTTTTCTAAGTAAGAATTTGAACACGAAACTTAAGATTAATTCACCCTGAGATCATTTCCTTGTTCCCATACTATTCATTGTAGTCTCTGAATTCCTTTCGAACTCGAGCTAGCTGAACCAAGCCTGTATGTCGGACGAGCTCAATGTTGCTAAGAAAATATTTGAAGAAGTTTTAATTGACTTAATGATTGAGAGAGTCATGTTGGAGCGAGGAGTGTCTACAGGTGTACATGCATCATCCTCGGGAGAATTGCCAGCTTCCCCCTCCATTGCTTGAGCAGGACCATCCCGATCACCTTCGGAAAGATGATCTAAGCTCGGAAATGACTTCGCCACTGTGAAGATGATCCCAAGTATCTTGCTTAAGTATATCCCACCACTAAGCAACACAGTGAATCGAGACACTGTACCCAGAGACTTCGACTATGCTTTGGTCACTGCGTACCTACCAAAAGGGGTGTGTGCAGTTCGTGATGACCAGGATAAGCTCACAACATTGAAATTTAGTGATTTTAACCTTGGAGATCGCAAAGCTTATAGTATGCTAGCCCCGCACAAGTAATTAACTATCACAAAAGGGAGGAACCCAAATATTGTCCCTCAACAGTGGACCCATAACCTTGCGTATTCAACCCTCCTCAATGTAATGAAGATTCCTCATTTCAGGAGGCATCAGGAAGTGAATGCATGCGTCAAATTGTTGTTGTCCTTCTACCACAGAGGATACTTATGGTTGGACCGCCACATCACTATGGATCTGATTCTGATCAATCGGATCACAGGGCTAAGCATGCAAGGCCTTGACCCGCAGAAGTTTTACCCTGGAAAGACCACAGATCGCGCTCTTGCCCAATGAATAAAAGACACATATGGTGATGTAGAGAAAGGCACACAAGGCTACAAGGTATCCTCCATAGAGAATGCAACATTGTGCCTCAGTTGCCATATGATTGTCGCGAAGTTATTTGGCAAGAACAGACCCACACATGTGACTGGATTTGTAGTTGACCTCGCAGGGAAGTGCGCGGAGGGACTACAAATGAACTGGGTGAATTACCTTGTAAATCAGCGAGAGCTTGATTGCAGAGAAGCACAAGACCAAGGGTATGAGTTCCACTTTAGTTGGTTTATCATACTCATCACTTTTATCGTCTGGGAGCTACCAGAAGGTGCCACTTTTCCAGAGATCGAACCCTTCGAACCACTAGCCATGAAGTTCTATACGCTATGGTACTCCAACGACATGAACAAGCAGTGGCAGTCCAATGTCATCTTCCACACTTATTACAACCAATTGAAGAATGCAATCTAGTCTACATCTTGCCTCACACCGAACACACTTCATAGGTTTATACCTTTGATCAAATTAAGCGTAGACCGCCACTTCACCTATATCACAACGCGTGATGATGAGCACAAACAACAAATTCAATCATACTACAAGTTGATAGAAGAAGACTTGGAGCAGATTACCAAGTAATGGTCGGTGAACCTCCTTGTTCCAGCGGACCCCACAAAAATATCCGATGTGGAAATCCCTGAAGCTATACAAGATACTCCTGGACCAAGCAAGACCAAGAAGGATGATGAAATTCAGGATATCCATAGCACATCCACGAATACTAATTCGATCTCACCTGTGCAGGGAGGTGATGGTGAAGAACTAAGTGGCACAGAGGTTGAGCAAAACAAAAGTGAGGTTACTTTTCCTAGAGAGGAAGAGGACCCCTCTAAGAAAAGGAAGGTCACCCCACCAAAGACATCATCCCGAAAGAAAACTAAGGCCACCTGGACTATGTTTAAGACTACCCTCACACAGGACTACTTTGACTTCTTGATCACTGCGCTAAATGATGCCTCATTAGAGATCGTAGAAAAAGAAGAAGCGAAGCAGGAGGAGGTATTCAGCTGAATCAAGAGAAAACTTCAAGAAGTGCAACAGGCACTCCAGTCTAGCCGAGCAGTTTATACTGCGTCCTTGATACCTGGAACAATAGGAATAGGCGATGAACCCAACCAATTATGCCAGATCACCGAGAAATTCGAAGCTCGCCTTTGACAAGCTCAAGAGGACACAACGCAAGCCACCCATGCTTTGGCACAAGTACATAACACACTTATATTACAACAGAGGAAGGAAGAACAGGAACAACTTGCCTTACAAGCGAAGTGGGAGGAGGAGAAAGCACAGTTACAACAGAGCAAGGACCAATTGCTAGCAGAGCAACTTGATGTATAGGAACGAGTTCACAAAGCACTTCGCTCTATGATGATCATTGAAGTGAAAATTGAAGAACCTGTCCCACAGAAGGTGGTACAACTTGAAGAAGTAATCCGACAACTTCAACAACACATCACAGATTTGTAACTTCGTACCATGCCCAAGACCCCCCAAGAAGTAAGAGATCTAAGGGAGGAAAGTGCCCATAGCGCAGTTGACAGGTTAAAAACCTTGGATTTGGAATGTAAGAAGTTGAGCGCTAGAAGCACCCAGACTTATGAGAACCTCATAGAGAACCTAGAATTGCAGACATTAGAGGCACATCTTGAAGGAGAAAAGCAACATGCAGATACACTACAGGCGTAGCTGAATGCCTTGACCCTAGTTGAAAGAATGAAGTGATTTCCAGAACAACGCACCGCCCAACAATAGGTACACATGCTACAAAGTAAAGTGATGGAAGTATCTCAACAACTTCAACCACTCCAAGAGAAAACATGCCAACTGTTTATTGAAGTTGAGAGCCAGGCAACCGAGCTTGAACAGGTTGTCATCACCGTAGAACAACGCATGGAAGGACCAGTAAATGACACAGTGATCCAGGAGTTCACTGAGAAAGAGGCTGTCACATTGTAGTAGGTCCAAGTAGCTCGGGCCAAACTTGAGACATTCGAAGCAGAGTTGATCAGACCAAAGTGACTCATGACGAGTCACAGATAAGTGTTGGGGGCCTGTTGGCCCTTGAACAAGTTTTGAGGAACACTTGGTCATATTTGACCGTTTTTGGACTTTGACAACCTTTCAAATATGGAGCGTCAAGATAAGTAGAGATCACGGGATCTCGACCCACTTTTGGGGCCCTTTTAGGGTTTTGAGTTAATGTAATGGGAAAGGGATGTCAGCCCATGGGTTTACCCATGCTTAGGCCTATTTTGTAAAGTATAAATAAGTAGCTAAGAAATGTAAGAGAGAGAGAAAAAGATAACCTAAGTGTTAGAAAAGGCTTTGTGTACATTGTGTGAACGACTTGCAGAGCTGAGTGCAAGTGTTGTAAGTGCTAAGTGCACAGATTGTAAGATGGCTCTGTGCTAGATCTACTCGGGGAAGGAGGATCTGGTGAGGTGCACATAGATCTCCTGTCCTATGCGGAGTACAAGTGTGAGCTCTGTGCTGTAACTCGATTGACCAAGGCTAATAAAGAAGAATAAGACTTTGTGGACGTAGCCCCAGGGTGGGGGTGAACCACAATAACTCTATGTATTGTGCTCTGTGCTTTGACCTAATGTGTTGGTATATTTCCATGTGTTGTGCTTGATGTGATTATGTTATGTGCTTTGCTATGATATACTTAGATAGATCCACTTTTCTTTGTACTTCTTAGATGTGTGGGTATAGATTTGACATATATGAAAGTGTTGAGTGCTAGACCTATTTTGATTTTGCTAAGTGCTAACTTAACCTAGATCGAAGTGAATGTTGTGGAGCTCTGTGCCATCTGTGGAGTGCCATAAGGGTTAAATACTGATGAACGACCTATGCTAAAGTGCTTTCTAAGAGTAAGAATCATAGATTTGTGTCCCAACTAGGTTTGCAGACACTTGAGTCCTGCAACCACCCCTTCCTCTATCTCAGGTGAGACTTCATATGCTTCAAAGGTGTTGTCAAAAGGGCTGGTAGTTAGGTTTTTGTTGGTGCATTGTTGAAGCGTTGAACCCTGGGTCTCCCCCTGTGCCAACAACGATTCGTCCATCCGAGTCCTGATTTGAGTTTTATCGCGAGTTGAAACTCGCCTCCTCAAGTCATTTAGAGACATGTTGACAATTTGGTCCGGGGGCATGAAATCCAAATCAAGCAGCATAACGAAGTTTTGTAAGATTCTGCAGATTTTTTTGGTCAAGGCCCATGCGACCACACTACCCAAAATTGCCCATCACAGTTTTTTTGAAAATCGACCTCTTATTCATAGTTTGCATTATGCCTCATTTAGCAAAACCCTAGTCCCAAAGATCCTGCAACAAACACTTTTCCAGGGAACAAAATGATAATAGAGGGGCCTCACTTGTTGAAATCCGATGCCTAGATCCAATGCTGGTTGATGGTTCATCCATCTGAGTCCTGGTTTGAGTTTTATCACCAGTTGCAACTCGCCTCCTCAATTCATTCAAGGAAATGTTGGAAATTTGGCCCGGGGGCATAAAATCCAAACTGAACATCATAACATAATTTTGTAATCTCTTGCATGTCTATTTGGACAAGGCCCACACGACCATGCTACCCACAATTTTTTAGCACAATGTTCTTGAAAATTGACCTCTTGTTTAGAATTTGCGCTATGCTTCATTTAGAAAAACCCTAGTCACGGAGATCCCACAACAAACTCTTTTCTGGGAAACAAAATGTCAACGGAGGGGCCTCACTATTTGAAAACCATTTCCTTGGATCCAATGCAACCAATGGTTCATCCATCCAAATCCTGATTTGAGTTTTATTGCAAGTTGCAACTCGCCTCCTCAATCCATTCAGGGACATGTTGGAAATTTGGTTTGGGGGAATAAAATCCAAACTGAATAGTATAACGGATTTATGTAAGCTCCCACATGTCTATTTTTCCAAGGCCTGCGTGACCACACTACCCACAATTGCCTAACACAATGTTCTTGAAAATTCAACTCTTGTTCAGAATTTGCACTATGCCTCATTAAGCAAAACCCTAGTCCCAGAGATCCTCCAACAAATTATTTTCTAGGAAACAAAATGACAATGGAGGGGCCCCACTAGCCGAAACCCTATGCTCCATATCCAATGCAACCAATGGTTCGTCCATCCGAGGCTAATTAGATTTTTATCCTGAATTGCAACTCGCCTCCTCAAGATATTCAGGGACATGTTAGAAATAGACCTATAACTAAACCATTACCATGACATATACCTAGACCTAGACCTAAATCATGACCTAGGCCTACACCTAGACCAATACCTAGACCTACATCATTACCATGAACTTTACCATGACATAGACCATGAACTAGACCATAACCTAGACCATGGGAAGACAAGGCATGGAAAGGCAATGTCTAGGTATAAGTCCAGGTCTAGGTATGGCAATGCAAGGCAAGTCAATGCAATGAAAGGCAAGGCAAGGAAAGACAAGACAATACATGACAACGCTAAGAAAATATATACAAGGCAAGGAAAGGAAATGTCTAGGTCCAGGTCTAGGTCTAGGTGTACATGCTATATCTTGTTATAAAATTTATTGAGTTGAAAGATTAGTTTTTATTTCTTTGATTTTAAATAAGGCTTAGAATTTTTGATTTTTTCATGCAATCCAAAAGAAATTATGCATAAATAGTGTAATGAGACTACACCATAAGGATGGAACATAAACTTATTTAGTGACATCTCTTTCTATGTAAATCCTATTAATTATGATAATCCATGTTTCACAACTATGAAGATACCTAAGTTATATGAATACAGAGAGCTTATGTTATGACATTGGAATTTTTAGCAAGTATTTTTATCTAATATATATGGGATAACAAGTTATAGAATTGCATTCTTAGTGAATTATTTGATTGTAATTTTTAGTTATTAAACTTTTTCATTTAGTACAATCATTATTTTTTTAAGGAAAAAAAAGGTATGATTCATGAATGCAATTATTTTTTTATTAAATTAACTTGAAAACAAATTCCCTCTAATGATGAAAATAACTATATTTTTACAAACAATTACTTTTATGAATAACTATAGTTTTACAAACAAACGCAAGGCAATGCAAGACATGGCATGGAAAGTCAAGGCAAGGCATGGCATGGCATGACATAGCAGGGTTTGGCAAGGCAAGGCATGTTATGGAAAGGCAAGACATGGCAAGGTAAGGCATATAAGGCATAACAAGGCAAGGCAATGTAAGGAATGACATGGGAATGGAAGGCATAACATGGAAAGGCAAAGAAATGCAAGACATGGCATGGCATGACATGACAAGGTAAGACATTGCATGGAAAGGAATGGCATGGCATGGCATGGCATGGAAAGGAATGGCATGGAATGGCATGGCATGGGAAGGAAAGGAAATGCAAGGCATGGAATGGAAAAGCAATGCATGGCTTGGAAAGGCTATTAGAAAAACAGGATCAAAGAGCAATAAAATAAAATAAATGCATAAATAAAATAAAAAAGATACAAAATATAATAGAGACACGTATATGTGTGGTTCACCCAGTGTGGGATACATCCACCAAAGAAATTTCGAGGTCCTTCGTTTATTACTATCCAAAAAATGAAGGGATACAACCTACAACATGCCCGTTGTAACTTCCTCTTCTTTCTCTCACAGTCTCCTCTCTCATAATACAATATTCACTCACATACACAACCACGATACAATTCTCTCATTAAAGAGGGTTTCCTTCTAGGGAAAAAAAACCTAACATAACTTCTACCATTATATCTATGACCTTATAATGAAAAAATCTGATTGAATACAAAATTACAATATTTTACAAGGCAATTTTTCCAAAAATTTCTCTTTAGGAGCATTTCCCCAAGGGGGGCTCCAAAATTTATCCCCCCCCCCCTGGACCCCCTGGTGAGATATGTGGGGGG
>ML804192.1:262773-304789 GCA_009831015.1 Picea engelmannii | reverse complement strand
TCCATTTGGAGTTTTATCACCACTGTCTCCCTTGTGCTTTGAAGGGTTGGAGCCTTCACCTTGCGACCTTGTATTCCTTTCCATCAAGATCTTCATCATCTCTCTCATTTCCATGACAACCTTTCTGAGATCTTCATCTTCTGTAAGAACATGTTCATGACTCTCTTCATGAGCTCCTTGAAACTTGCGATTATGATATAAGCTTCCTCCTTGAAGGATGAGAACTTGTCTCTACAAGTTGACCTTCTCCTCTTGTGAGTTTCAACCTTGTGAGCATCAGAAAACAAAACACTTGCAAATAATCAAGTCTTCAAAAACCTATGCTCTGATACCAACTTGATCTAAAAATGAAGAAGTCTTGTATTCTTGAAATTATTTGCAAGTAAAATTTATGTGTTAAAATGAAAATAGATCAACTTTACAACACAACTTTAATAGGATTTACTCATTCAAGATGCATATAAACAACAACAATAACAGTGAACAGAAAACACATAACACAACAAATGATAAAGGAGTTCACCCCTCTCTTGGGCTACATCTCCTGGTCTAGCTTCCAATGGATCATTTGTATTATTTGATCAAAGTGATAAAAAAATGTGCTTTACAATGCTCAAAATTCCAAATAGACTACTCCAATGGTTTCATAACATCCAAAAACCCCTAGCTAGGCTTTTTCTGCACCTCGTTTGGCCAAAAATTGAAGAAGATAGGCTTCCTGGAAGTCCCCCTTCTAACTTGTTGTCTCTGCATCTACAAAACGCACCCTTTGTTGGCTCAACCTAGCCCACACGCACATTTAAGCGTAAAAAATTAGCACCAGACGCAACCGTGCGAACCATGCAAACTGTAGGATGGTTATGGGCACACCTAGCCCCTAACTGTCAAGGGCAAGGTCATATGAGCCATGTGACCGCACGTTTAAAAATAAGGGCCAAGAGTTTACATAACTGTTTGAACCGAATTCAAATACAAACCAAACACATACCCATGTGTGTGTCACGATATAACAATGGTCATATGGCAACAAATATGTGACCGGGGGCTGGGGCTAAGCCCCAACCCAGACCCCCATGCGAACATACAACAAACTCAAATTAAAATGTATTTAAAACCATACATATAACGAGGCATATAGTGGGGCGCATTGGTAGCGCATACTATGCAAAGGATTTACATGTGTGGAGAGGTCACGGTGTCGAACCCGGTGGACTCCAATAAAGTTTTATACAACAACCAATAACAAGGTGCCATGTGGCAGCCCATGACTGGGCCACATGGCACCGTACGACCAACCAAATACTGTCACATGTCGTAATGTCATTCTCCCTCAGCTACCAATTGTTTGCCACTTATTTCTACCATGTGTCGTACGGACTGCCATGTCAGCAGCCATACGGACTGTATAGTCAGCATCCACTTTTTTTTTACCTGTTTGTCATTTTGAATAGAACGTGATATCTCTCGCTCCCGACGTCCGTTTGAACCCAAACGAGTTGCATTGGGTTTGTAACAATGAGGCCTATGCTCTCATTCGATTTGAAGTGATTCCAAGCACTCTGAATTTTTGAGCAAAATTTGATCCCCTAGATCAGAAAGGAAAGGGAAAAAGCACCGAGTCTTCCCATTGAGAGTCCCTCTCAGCAGTTAGAGTGGGCCCAACTCGCAATAGCTGAACTCTACCAAGAAAACAGAGAGTTATGGAGCCAGTTGGCGGTGAAGAACCGAGAAGTATCGGTGTCGTAGGGTTGCGAAGGTAGCATAGTCTGGCTTTAGAGGCGGCTTCAAGAGGTGAAAGATACAATTGTGCAACTGCGTGAGGCACAGAGGATGACAACAAAATAGGAACAAAAGACATTACAAGGTGCGAAGGATAGTCTAAAAGAGGATCAACACATAGAAGATAAATAACGGGTGGATCCTTGCCTTGCGTCCTAAGAAGCGTCGCTTGACAGTCTTTCTCATTTTCCTTTTGTAAGGGTTTTGTGTTCTTACTGCGACCGGGATGGCTAGTTGGGTCATTGGGGTCGTCTATTTGTATGTAAACCAAGATTGGAAGGATCTTTTTTTTATTGTATGAAGAATTTGAACGTGTTTTTTGAATGCATCATGCTCCTTTCGGATGTGAATTAAACACCACTCCTTATTTAAATTTCTTCATGCTTATCATGGGATTTTATAATTGTTGTCATTTCGTTTGTAAATTTGTTGATGTATTCTCTGTTAAAACTTTCGATATTAGTCAATGTTGACGTGGCGTTATTAACCGAGGTCATTAAATATCTAAACATAGACAGGGCACCCAACTAGCAGGTAGAAAATGTATTTGGGGAATTCATACACGTCGAAAGAACATAACGGGTTAAGTACAATGGCTACCGATAAAATTAATGCATGGTTTTCTTCGTGAGTTGAGACGTCATAACCTTTTTTTCGACGCCAAAATCGTATCGGAGATTGGCAATGTCAGTCTTCATTCGCGTGGTGCCTACTATTACACTTTTCTACCGAAGTTGAATGGATCGGTCTTCGACAAGATTCTTCCTGAGGCTTATTAGTAGAGAAGAAAGGCCTTTTATCGGCTGATGCCGATCAAGGTTGGCATTCAACTACTTTGACTTTTCAAGCGGTTTTTTTCCACCGTTAGCTTTTACTGATGCCAAACTTCTTAAGTGAGTCGGGGAAAAATCTAGGTCACAGATTCCTTGAGTGGTTGTTAAGTTTTATTTCAGAGTTAGGAAGGTTTCTTTGTCATACGTTCAAGCAGAATTTAAGTGATTCGAACATGAGACATAATAGGTGGGCGAAGGTATCGGTTTCATAACTAAAGTGGAAACAAACAATGAAAAAAGATCGAGTGGTACCCCAAAAAATAAAATCTTCATAGATTTTTTAGGATGTGTTGAGAGCTCAACAAATGGCGATTCACTGGGTGAATGCAGAATTTTTGGTTCTACTTTGTTTCCCTCGAGGTATTATCTAACTAGTAAGTAGATATTTCGGGTATTTATTTGTTTATTTATTTATTATTATTATTATTATTTTTATTTGTTATTTTTTTATTATTTTATTGAAAGTATTGTTTTAGGGCTTGGCTGTTTACTGGGAGGGCATCAGGTTCCCCCCTCATATTTTGCAACCGATAAGTACCTGCCCCAATCTTTCTAGCCACTTGGAAAGGTCCAAGACATAGGTTTTGAAACTTAGAATGCTTCCCTTTTGGTTCATTTGCTCTATCCCACTTCAGGACTAGGTCTCCTACTTCAAAGCTCTTTTCCTTAGCCTTATGCTTATCAAACCACCTTTTCACTATTTGTTGGTGGGATAGGAATCTTGACTTAGCCTTTTCTCTTTCTTCTTCCATCATGAGCAAAGTGTTGATTCTTTGTTGCATGGCCGAGGATAGTTCCTTGTTGGAATTTTGGGCCAATTGAAGTGATGGAAGATAGAGCCCACTTGGGAGGATGGCTTCTTGTCCATAAACTAGAAAATATGGTGAATTTCCTATAGCTTCTTTCAGTGTGACCCTATTGACCCATAGAGCACTATGAAGTAGATTATGCCAATTTATTTGGTTATCCATAACCGTCTTCTTTAATATCCTTACCAAGTTTTTATTTGTTGATTCCACCACACCATTTCCTTGAAGGTAATAATTTGCAGAGTACTTTATTATGATCCCTTTGTCCAGAGAAAACTCTGTCAATAAGGTAGAAGAGAAATAAGCTACATTGTCAAAGAACAGAACAAAGGGAACACCAAACCTTATGATCAGTTGTTTTTCTATAAATTGGATTACTACATTTTCATTTACCTGAGTCAGAGGAATGGCCTCTGCCCATTTTGTGAAATAATCGGTGGCAGTAAGAATATACTTGTGCAATTTTGAAGAGATCGGGGTAATTTCCCCTATTATGTCTAACCCCCACTATTCAAAAGGCCTCGAGACAGTCAGAGGCTGAAGTGGGATTGTTGCCCATTTCTCCTTTCCAGCGCTTAGTTGACAAGTCTTACAGTTCCTAGCATAGGTATGAGCGTCTTTGAACTAGGTGGGCCAGTAATAACCAACTCTCAAAATCTTATGAGCGATGGTGTTTCTTGCAAAATGTCCCCCGACGGGGCCATCGTGGAGTTCTTGTAGCACTTTATCAACGTTTTCTCATTCGAGACATCTCAATAGTACTCCATCATAGTTGATCCGAAAGAGTACCAAATTTATAAGCCGATACTGTGCATATTTTAACCTTAGGGCTCTCCTTTCCTTAGGGTTGAGGTTCTCGGGAAAAGTCCTGTGATGTATAATATAAGTTAAATCCTTGTACCATTAGCCTTGTCCTGGGGAGATGTATGCTATTTCATTACACCATAGTGTTGTTTCATTTTCCCACCCAGAATCTGGAATTGCTTGATCCTAGGCTTCGACTGTGAGCTTGAACAAACCTTGTCCTTTTACTAGTTTGGCAGGTTTTATGTCTAGATCAAATTCTTGGACTACTTCCATCCAGTTCCCTCTCTTTTCTCCCATTTATTGTTGGGTAAAAAGGGATCAGACCGCAGGGTGTGGCACAATCACCTTAGTGTGATTCTTGAGGATGTAAGACCTGAAATGCTTGATCGCCTTATAGACCGCGTAGGCCTATTTTTATATGGAAGAGTAATTGAGCACATCACCTTGGAGATTGGTACTCATAAATGACACTGGGGCTTCATTGTTGTCATCATCCTTTTGAGTCAAAACTACAGCTAGCGATTGGTCAGAGGTGAAAGTGTAGAGGGAAAAATCTCTATTGAAATCGAGACTTCGCAACACTGGGGTCCGGGATATGGCAGCTTTGATATTGTCGAAGGTGTCTTTTCGCTCATCATCCCACTTAAATTTGGCATCCTTGTGGATCATCGTTTGTAAGGGTTTGATGATTTCCACGAAGTCGGGAGTGAATTTCCTTACAAAGTTGATTTCCCCGAAAAAGGACTGCATAGCTTTCTTGTTATGGGGTAGCGAGAGTTGAGCTATGGACTTAATCCTTTCGGGATCTATGTGAATCCCTACTTGCGATATAATATTGCCTAACAACTCACCTTCCTCAACACTGAAAATAGTTTTCTTAGGATTCAGGGATATACTGTATTTCCTGCATCTCTCGAAAATCTAAGTTAAGTGTTGGACATGATCTTCTCTATTCTTCAAGTACACTGTAACATCATCTAAATACACTACTACACATCTATTGATAAGTACTCAGAAAGATACATACATGGCCCTTTGTAAGGTTGCTCCTACGTTGATTAACCCAAAAGGCACGCGTTTATAGGTGAAGGTTCCCCATTTGGTTCGGAAGGTGGTTTTTAAACGATCTTCTTCTAAAGCCAATACTTGGTTGCAGCCTGAGAAACCATGTAGTAGGGAGAAAATATCTGAGCCCGATACGGTTTGAAAGAGTTGTTCCATTGGTGGGATAGGATAATTGTCCTTTTTAGAATCTCTGTTGAGGTTCCCGAATTCCACGTATAATCGGATTTCTCCCGACTTTTTCCTCACCCGAACAATATTTGCTACCCAGGCGAAATGTCTAACCTGGAAAATTATCTTCGCATCTAAAATATTCCTTAACTCCTGATACATGAGAGGTTCCAGGGATGGATGATACTTTTAGAGCTTTTGCTGGAAAGGTTTTATTTCGGGTTTAAATGGGATGGTGTGTTGAATAATGCAAGTGTCATACGTTTTCAAATCCTTATAGGACCATGAGAAGATGTCCTGATATTGTCTAAATAATTTGAGGTAGGCTTTCCTATCGTCCTTAGATATGGTTTTGCTGAGGTTCACATTCTTCGGGTTTCTCTGGGGTTCCAAGATTTACGTTTTCATGGAGGGGGAAAGAGCTACTAGTCTTTGCATTTTTGGGTCCTTTAAGTCATTCATTCAGATCAATAAAATTATCTAGATTAGCTACCCCCCTCAGGATTGTGTGAGCCTTCGGTTCTGTCCGAGGATCGGTTCATGTTGATTTCTCCTGGAACTCTTCCTCGTCAATAGTGAGATATTTGAAATTATCTTGGTTGGTTAAGAAGTTGATGATCTGTTCATCTCCCTCAAAGACTTTCCAATTATAAATTTTATTAGGTACCGATGGTTTGTAGAGAAGTTATACAGTAAATCAGGAGGCTTCATAATCTTTTAGAGGCAACATTCTGGAAGCGGTCGTGGCTAGGGAGTCGAAAAGAATATTATTTTCCCTAGGAATCACCATGATATTGAAAGCCTCAAAGTTCTCTATTAACCTATGCACCTCCTGCTGGTAGTTCTTAAGATGAGGCGAATTGCAGTGTATAATATTCCTTACTTGTATAGCAATAATTTCAGAGTCTCCAAAAACTTTCAATTATTTGACATTCAGATCTATGGCTTTCTTTAATCCTTGTACTAGAGCTTCATACTCGACAGTGTTGTTGGTACATTCGAATTCTAGTCTATAGGACATTAAATGACATTTACCTTTATGGTCGATGAGGATGCACCCTGCTCCCGACCCTTCTTGTGACTTAGATCCATCAAAATAGAGGGTCCAACTGGGTGAATGACAGTTACTCCTTTATCTTTCCTCTTTAATGTTTTGTTCTCCGATCTTTTCTCCCACAAGTCCAAGCGCGGATTTTTGGCAGAAGAGAGAGTCTCTCGTCAACATTGGTGATTCTTCTTGGAAAATCATTTTGGAGTTTTGGGTGAGCGAAACATTAGATAGGAGAGGAGCAAAGTTTCCGAAATGGGAATCACAGGAGTAATTTCCCAACACGGGAAAGGTCGTGGATGCAGGTTCATTCGGGGTTTCTAGATCAGTGACCGTATGCTTCAGATATTTCTCCCTATCGATCCTGATCATGTTGTTGTATCGCTTCAGTGGTAGCCAAAGGTGTGCCCAATCTGTACTGAAATATCCATTGATCTTTACAGACCAATCTTGGCTTAGCAACATGCCATATGCCTCTGGGATATATACTATAATGATGTCAATTAATTGCACAAAATTAGGATGCATCGCTATCCTGATCATCACATCTTTGAGTTATCCCATGACCTTGACTTGGGTTCTATCTAATTGTATAACATGATTATCACTTTTGAGAGGGACAACACCTAATTTATTGCAAATGGCCAAGGGAATCACGTTGGAGGAAACCCCAGAATCTACCAAGAAATTGTGAAGGTTCCTATTGAAGACTTCAAATGTTAGGAGGAAAGGTGGAACAAAGGGATTTTCCCTCCTA
Source organism: Picea engelmannii (assembly GCA_009831015.1). NCBI lineage: Eukaryota > Viridiplantae > Streptophyta > Pinopsida > Pinales > Pinaceae > Picea > Picea engelmannii. The sequence goes on along the minus strand of ML804192.1, from coordinate 297,523 downwards.
TCTCCCGAACAGGTGTTCACAGTTGGCTTACTCACTGGATCGGTGGAAGACATATTTCTTTCCAGATCGCTTGCTGCCGCCAGGTTTCCTACGGAGTTCAGAGCCTGCAACAGAAAGTCTTTTTGCTGGGGGATCCTACACATGTCCATAATGGATATGTTGGCCCTTAACTTCTTCAAATATTCGACCAAATTATAATCTAGTTTGGATGATTCCCTGGTGTGAAGGCTTATAGGCTTCTTGCCGAAAGCGGAAGGTGTTTTTAGGCGATCGGGAGTTGCCTTAATCTTCGAGACCTGGGTGACATCAACATCTTTCAATCCAGGCAGACCCTTACTGCGTGTTTGTATCACCGAGACTTCCACGGGTCGTTCTTGGGACTCAAACAGGTCATTGGAAGGCATGATCAGGTCAGGGTCCCATATCAGCATGGTCATGTCTCGTGGTGGATCAAACTCTTCATGATCGGTACTATTGATAGATAAACTTCTTGGCTGTTCGGTTAGGGAGACTTCATCTAGGAATCGATTGGCTATCAAATTCATGGCGTGTACCCATTGGGGGATATTTATTTCGGAGTGGTTTTCCTAGTGATACGTGCAGACAGAATCAGATGCGACGTTCACTTGATCAATATTTAAGTTGGCTGGGGGAGGTTCAATTGCTTTGAACAGTGGGTTTCTTTTAAAGAAAGACTTATAGGCCCTTTGGCCTAGGTTTCCCTCCCCTACACTTCTCTTCATGTCTATAATCTCATTTGATAATTTCTTAACCATGTGTTGCAGATCCTCCATATCCCCATTACCCTTTTCAGGAGTTTGTTCAGTCGGTTTCCCCAACAATCTAGTTAAAAGGAGTCCTCTCCTAGGAGGGGGATGGGTCGCTCTTTTCGCTAAAGAAGCCTGGAATTCCTTACATCCTTTCATAAGGAACTCTATTGTCTTGGATTATTCAAAATTCTCCGCAAGGTTTTTCTTAGAGGCTCTTTTCACAAACATAGAAAGAGAAGTTGGAAGCACATTGGCATAAACCTCAATTTGCAATTCTTGATTTGGTTTATCCGCGGGATGGAATTTGTTTAAAATGGTCGTGCATATTTGATTGAAATCCTTGACCCCCTGGTGGTTGTGAACAACTCATCCATCAGGGCTCCTGTAGAAGTTTCTTCCACAAATTTGTCTAAAAAGTATTTTTGGAACTTAGTCCAGCTGGTTATAGATCCTACTGGAAAATTAAAATACCACGTGGAAGCATAATTTTCAAATGTGTAGGGAAAAAGTCTACAGACCATGTCTTCATGTTGAACGTTCATCACCCTGATCGCAAGTATGAATTTATTGATATGATCTTCAGGCAAACCTGAAGTCTCAGGATAATACTTGGGGAGCATCTTTTCTGGGTGCTGAGGAAGATTATGTACTCATCCAGGGACGGCCACAGCGTCTCCAACCAACTAAGGTTGGTGGTATTGAAGGGGGATTTCCCTTTCCTCCCCATGATCATTATTACCTTCCATATCCTCAGAATCCAAGTTGAGGTCCTCTTCTTCCGAAAAATCGTTTGGCTTGGAGATATTGCCGACTGGTGTTTTGGGTATTAAATCAAGAGGTTCTTGGATTTCGATAATCACAAAATCTATCAAGTCTTCTACGGAATGTACGAAAACTTCTTCAGAAGTACTAACCATTGGTCTACTTTGTTTTTTTCTTTGAGGAAGGATAGGATATAAGGACAACGCGTCGATTTCCCGGGCGTAGGCTCTAGTGATTCTTTGGAACTGATTCACTTCCTCGTGAGGAAGAGCGTAAGGTATTTCAAGGTGAAAAGGTTTTTACTCATGCTGGGGTGAGCTATCCATTTCAATAATACCCAGTGTGTGGGTTGTCTTGTGACGGACTAGCCATGCATGTGGGTTGTTACGAATCTGTAGGCTATTTGAAATGATAGATAACATATATATTCAACCATTCATTCTCATGCCCTCCTTCTAGCGCCAATTTTGTTGATGGGTCTTAAATCCCTTGACTCAAGAGCAGGAACCAAACCCGCCAATGAGGCCCAATTAGACTCTGTAGCGTTTAAGATGGAATGGTTCTCCAGATCTTGCGATCTGGCCGATTTATTGATAGGCTTTATGTTTTCTTGTGAAGGCTCTTCCTTCAGTTAAGACAGTTCTTTTTCTGTACTTCTCTTGGATGGGGCTGGTATGAGATATGCAAGCCACTATAAACCAACTTGAAGAATAATAGGACAAAGTTTTAATTATTGGGAAGAGGTCGAGCTTGGGATAACCCGTTGCTCAAACATGCAGATAGAGAGTCTATGCCAAAGGGCCTAGTACTAATACATTAACCAAATGAGCACCCAATTACTGTCTGAGAAAACTAATTAAAAGAAAGAAAACACATATGTAATCAAGATCACGGTAATAAAAATAATTCATCTACCATAACATTCATCACATAACAACACAATGATTTTATCTTCATCATTAAAGAAAAGAACATCAAAACATTGCACCAGATAACTTGACAACAAAATTAATTGCTCTTACTCATTTACTGCATCATTATTGGAACATGATAGGAAGTAATTCTTCTCCAACTCCAATCACATACATTTGATGAAAATAGCTTGTCTTTGGTCCAGAAGGACTTCTCAGTTTATAGCAGTCTCAAAATAGTTATCAACAACAACAAAAAAAAGAGTTCTTACAACAACCATCGACCCCTGACTAATTGGTTGATGTACTTATTTATAATATAAAATTCAACCGAAATTAACGGCTAAGTACAATTTGAACCAAAAAAAAATTTCCACGTGGTGTGGTCATCCAACAGTTTCTTTAACAATCCACCTGAAATGTTTCTTGAAAAGGGTGACTGCTCTCATATTCAAGCTAGTTGATAAATAGTTCTTCATGAGTGTTGGCCCATGGAAATCTATGTTGTTCCATTGGAGCCGCATATATCCCCCTGATGTCTTTGGGAACTCTTCGTCCCATAGTAGATCTTGCTCAGTGCGCACTTTGAACACGTCACTCAGGTTGGTAAATTCATCGGGGGTGTCGAACTTTGGGGAGACTGACTTCTCGCATTGTACCCTTTGGTTGATATTTCGGTGCTTCTTTCGATCTCTTCGACGACATCCCGGAGCACGTTTTGTTCAACAATCGGGGAATTTTCCTGCAAATCGAGATTGAGGCAGTTTAGTGATTAAATAGTTTAATAGAATCTATCGACAAACAAAATGGATTGATATGTACCTGTGAAGTTTGCTAGTCCTGATCGTTTAATACTTACGTGATCCAGGTTATTCTTTGAATGTCCTATGATGTCCTTTGCCTCCTCCATCGTTCCTCTTTGGTTTAAATTAGTTATGTTAGCATGCCATAGAGTGTCAAATAAAGTATGACAAATGTAAGTGTCGGGACCATCATAGTAGCCTTTCGACCTTTGGAGCCGGGAGAAGACGTCAAAGTCGAGCATGTGCGTGTGTGCTCCTAGAAGGCTGGATATCGCACTAAAGAAGTCGTTAAATTCTTCCAGGATTTGTATTACCAAGTGTGTCAAGCATCACTCATTCATAATGGAAGCTAGGCAGTTCTAAAGAGATAAGGACAACCATATCGCATGTTCCCTGCAACTCCAATCGGAGATGTTTTACGTGTTTTGGATCGCATCCGTTTGAGTCGTTGTGGCACGTTTACTATTCAAACATCATGTCGCAGGACGTGGGTGTTTTATTGGAATGCTTTGTTTCGCTCCTTCGTTCCTCTATAAATTTCCAGAGTCCTATGGGGAATTCTACGTATATGTCGGGCTTAGGCTCCTGTAATTCTGGTCTGGCGGGTTCGTCTTGATGAAATCCTGTGTAATAATAGTTTTTATCATCTGCAAACGCCTGAATCCCTACATTGTTGCATTATGGGGTCTCCTTCCAACACGAGACAAGGTTTACGAGGCAGTCAGAGTGCCAGGTTCGAGCCCCAGCATGCCTAGGATTCTTTCTTATTGGCTTCTCGCGCAGGAAGCACATATATTCTTTTGGAAATGGTATCAGTGTCTCCAATGGAGCTTGGGGTGGAAAGAGGTACGTACTAAAGAGCCATGTTGGGAACCGTGCCTTCTCAGGAGCCAAAACCATGGAGGAGAGGAAGGCCTAGAAAGGATAGTGAAAAAGGGAGGAAGACCACTCCTTGGTTGAGCCGAGCGTATGTCTGACCGTTAAGGGGTTTGCGATGCTTACCCACTATTCGGGGCCGGTTGGGACTGCCAATAGAGGAAGTAGGAGATGAAAGGAAAGGGAAAAAACACCGAGTCTTCCCGTCGAGAGTCCCTCTCAGCAGTTAGAGCGAGCCCAAATTGCAATAGCTGAACTCTACCAAGAAAACAGAGAGTTATGGAGCCAGTTGGAAGGGAAGAACCGAGGAGTATCGATGTCACAGAGGCGGCTTCGAGAGGTGCAAGATACAATTGTGAAACTGTGTGAGGCATAGAGGATTACAATGAAAGAGGAATGAAAGACATTACAAGGTGTGAAGAATAGTTTGAAAGAGGATCACCACACATAAGATAAATAGTGGGTGGATCCTTGCCTTGCGTCCTCGGAAGCGTTGCTTGACAATCTTTCTTCTTTTCCTTTTGTAAGGGTTTTGTGTTCTTACTGCAACCGGGCTGGTTAGCCGAGTCGTTGGAGTCATCTATTTGTATGTAAACCAAGACTGGCGGGATATTTTTTTTGATTGTATGAAGAATTTGAAAGTGTTTTTTGAATGCATCATGCTCCTTTCGGATGTGAATTAAACACCACTCCTTATTTAAATTTCTTTGTGCTTATCATGGGATTTTATAATTGTTATCATTGCATTTGTAATTTCGTTGATGTATTCTCTGTTAAAACTTCTGATATTAGTCAATGTTGACATGGTGTTATTAACCGAGGTCATTAAAATATCTAAACATAGAGAGGGCACCCGGTTAGCGGGTAGGAAATGTATTTGGGGAACTCACACACGTCAAAATCACATAACGGGTTAAGTACAATGGCTACCGATAAAATTAATGCATGGTATTCTTCATAAGTTGATACGTCATAACCTTTTTTTCGACGCCGAAATCGTATCAGGGATTGGCAATGTCAGACTTCATTCATGCGGTGCCTACTATTACACTTTTTCGTCGAAGCCGAATGGATCGGTCTTCAACAAGATTCTTCCTGAGGATTATTAGTAGAGAAGAAAGGCATTTTATCGGCCGATGATGATGAAGGTCGTCATTCGGCTACCTTGAATTTTCAAGCGGTTTTTTTCCACTGTTAGCTTTTATCGATGCCGAACTTCTTAAGTGAGTTGGGGAGAAATCTGGGTCGCAGATTCCTTGAGTGGTTGTTAAGTTTTCTTTCAGATTTAGGAAGGTTTCTTTGTCGTACATTCAAGAAAACTTTAATTGATTCGAACATAAGACATAATAGGTGGGCGAAGGTATCGATTTCATACCTGATGTCTCACCTGTGATTTTCCATCGCATTTCCTTGCTAAGGATAACACCAACAACATCATCAAATTTCATAGTGTTTGAACTAGAGACAAAGTTACTTACAGCCATGACCAAGCCGTTCCAACTTTCTGGCATTGAGAATAAGATTATAATGGCCCTAACCTCTTCATCAAATTTCACTCCTACAAAACTTAGCTGATTAGTAATCGTATTGAATTCATTTAAATGGTTGGCAACAAACCCACCTTCTGACATCTTCATATTCAATAATCTCTTCATTAGAAATATCTTGTTGGAAGCCGAGGGTTTTTCATATAGTTTATCCAATTCCTCCATCACATCCTTTGTTGTCTTTTTTTTTGAAATATTGAAACCCACTCACGCTCCAAGACATAGTCATATCGTTCCCAATGCATTTCTGTCAAGAACCTCCCATTCTTCATCCTTCATACCCACTGACTTCTTTGCTTTTCTTCCTAATGGTAGGTAAAGATCTTTTTGATATAAATAATATTCCATTTGCATCTTCCATAATTGATAGTTTTGGCCATTAAATTTCTTGACCTTAAACTTTCCATCTTCCATCATTTCTCCTGCTCGAACTAGGAACTCACTTTTCCTGCGAGTTACCTTTAGCTCTGATATCAGTTGTTAGAAAAACATGATCACAGAGAAATAAAATAAAACAATTGCGTAAATAAAACATAGAAGATACACAATACAATAGAGACACAGATATACATGGTTTACCCAGTGTGGGTTACATCCACCAGATAAATTTCTAGATCCTTCCTTTATTATTATCCAACAAATGAAGGGATAGAACCTACAACATGCCCACTGTAACTTCCTCTTCTTTCTCTCACAGTCTCCTCTCCCAAAATACAATATTCACTCGCATACATAGGCACAATACAATTCCCTCATACAAGAGGGTTTCCTTATAGGGAAAAAAAACCCTAACATAACTTCTATCATCATATCTATGACCTTCTAATGAATGGTCCATATTGACTATGAAATTACAATATTTTACAAGGAAATTTTCCCAAAAAATTCTCTTCCGGGGCATTGCCCCTGAATCCCTCCCCAAGGGGGCGCTCCAAATATGATCATAACTCCCCTTGAACCCCCCTGGTGAGAGATGCAGGGGGGAAATCCCCCCCACACCCCCCGTCAAGAAATGGGATCCAAACATGGCTTAAGAAGGATCTTTGAATCAAGAATATAATCAGGTTCCACAACCAACAAAGGCAACACATGGCATGGCAAGGCATGGAAAGGCAAGGAAATGAATCACATGGTCAGGCATGGAATGGAAAGGTAAGGAATGACATGGAAAGGCAAGGCATGTAATGTTATGACAAGGAAAGGCAATGCAAGGCATGGCATGGGATTACATGACATGGAAAGACATGGTAAGGCAAGGCAATGCAAGGAATGGCATGACAAGGAAAGGCATGACATGGCATGGAACAACAAGGAAAGGCAAGGCATCTCATGGCATGGAAAGGCATGGCATGGAAAGGTAAGACATGGCATGTAAAGGAAAGGCATGGCATGTCATGGAATGGAAAGGAAAGACATGGCAAGGCAAGGCATGGCATTTAATGGCATGGAAAGACATGGCATGACATGGAAAGACAAGGAAATGCAAGGTATGGCATGACATGGAAAGGCATGACATGGCATGGAAATACATGGCATAGCAAAGAAAATAAATGCAAGGTGTGACATGGCATGGAAAGGAAAGGCACTGCAAGGCATGGCATGGATATTAAAGGCATTCCATGGCATGTAATGACATGGAAAGGTATGGCATGGCATGGAAAGACAAGGCATGACATGGCGAGGAAATGAATGATAAGGAATGGCATGGCATGGCATGGAAAGGCAAAGCATGGCATGACAAGGCATGGCATGGTAAGGAAAGGCAAGGCATGACATGTAAAGGCATGGAAAGGCAAGGCAATTCAAGGAATGGCATGACATGGAAAGGCATGGCATGGCATGACATGGAAAGGCAAGGAACTACAAGGCATGGCATGGCAAGGCAAGACAAATCATGGCATGTAATGAAAAGGAAAGGCATGGCATGGCCAGGCAAGGAATAGCATGGCATGGAAAGGAAATGCAAGGCATGGCATTGCATGGAAATGTAAGGAAATACAAGGCATGGAATGACAAGAAATGGCATGGAAAGGCAAGGGATTCCACAACATGGAATGGAAAGGCAAGGCATGGCATGGAAAGGAAAGGCATGACATGGAAATGAAAGGCAAGGCATGGCATGGAAATAAAAGGCAAGGCATGGCATGGAAATGAAAGGCAAGACAAGGCATGGGAAGGTGAGGCAAGGGCAGGCATGGCATGGCAAAGCAAGGCAAGGCATGGCATGGAATCACATGGTGATCCAAGAGGATTTAAGGAATGCTCATAGAGGTCTAGGAGGATTGTTACGAGGAAAATCACTCTATGGCATGGGGTAAACCACAACATATGGAATGACACACAAAAATAAAATCTAATCCCAAGTATGCTATATAAATGAAATGGTAACTTGACAAGATCAAGAGCCTACCTTGTCTAGATGTTCGATGAAGAACACCATTGCACACACAACTCAAAGCTTTATACCTGCAACCTATCCTCAAAAACCAAGATACACAAGCATATGGTGACCAAATAAAATGTTAGCATACAAAATAACATAATCCATTAACATTCATGACAAATATGCCCATGGAATAACAATTCAAATATTTGCAAGATATTAATTGGACGAGAAAATAGTATTTCTATTAAAAATGATCAACATAAGTGTATAGGTGACAAACTTCCGTATCGACACACATTGGAACCGAGAAACTAAGTCCCTCTAGATAGGCCTCCACCACTTCAATCCTCCACCAAAGGCAAGCTCATATAAGGGAGACAATGAGGTTCTCCATCAAATAAGGAAGAGCTTGGGGGATGAACAATGTGTTAAGACTTTAAAGGATAAAGGGGTGCAGACTCAATGTGAAGTGAAATTTATCCAGAGTATCTTTTCTCTCAAAAGTTGAATTCTCTTCTCTTTCCACGGTTTGGATATGGCCCAATTTATAGCCTTCAAATGGAACCGAAGGGCCAAGTCAAAATGTTTCCAATATATGGAAGGTCAAGGATCATGGATCTTGTGACGTGACATGGAAACCCGACACAATTTTCAATTTTGAGCACCGAACTCGATGTACATGGGTTGTATGATTTTTTGGCTCTGGAAGGTACAACAAGGGACTTCAAGTCTACATAGGGAAATGGAAAGGCCGTCTAAGCAAGTTGTATGGGGTGAGGCAAAACTTGCTATAAAAAGGATCCAAAATGGTCATAGAGGTCCCAGGGGATCCATAAATGCTCAAAATTAAACCATCTCAAATCATCCTGAAAATGGAATTATTGTGTAAATCTTGTCGTGATATTTCCAACAGTGCAAATGACAAGTCAAACAGAGTTCGTATGCAGAAGTTATAAGCGGTCAAAGTTTGAGTCAAACGGACAAAAGTCAAAGGTCAAAGGGAAAAAAGAGGTGACATGTGTCACCACTACAAGGGTGACATGTGGCACATGTCTATACAAAAAATGACATGGCATGTTATTAGTTGGTAGGTGATGTGTTAAGGTTCGTCAAAAAATGACTAGGCAGTCGTACCTCCAATGAGGGGCTACCACATGGTAGCCCCTCATTGGATAGTGAATTAGGGGCTACCACATGGTAGCCCCTCATTGGATAGTGAATTAGGGGATACCACATGGTAGCCCCTCATTGGATAGTGAATTAGGGGCTACCACATGGTAGCCCCTCATTGGGAAATATTGGTTTAAGTTGAATAAAATTTTGGGAGTCAATGGAGGTTGAACCCATGACCTTCCATGGTCTTAACATACCCACCACAACCAACACGCCATAACATAAGTCTTAATATATATATGTTTTAAATTTTATTTAAACTTTGTAAATGGTTCATTTTGGGGATAAAAGGGATCGAGGAGTAACCCCAGAAACTGGTTCAATTTCTATACCACATGATCACACTTAATCTGCAGGGGCTTAAGAATATATATATTGGCGCAAAGTTTTGATATACCATGAATACTATACACATAATATATAGTTAATCTATATATTATATATATAATATATTAAACCATAATTCTAACGTATATAAATGTATGCCAAAAATAAACCGTAACCACCGGGGGTTGGTGGGGTTTGATCCCTCGACATTCAGGATAATATGCCAACAGTTTAAGCACTATGTGATAGTTACCACATATTACAGGATTTCACTCGAAATAGATTTAGGTTGCCAGCGAGTGTGGATGAGAAGTTAAGGGTCGAGCCTATTAAATGTGCATTGCTCCCAACACTCCTACACACAACCCTATGCACATATATCGAGGCACATGGATTTTGATACAAGGAACAAGTACCGAGGTAGTACGGATGCATTGAAGTACATGCAAATACAAGTAAAGTTTTGTGTTGCACTGTAAAGCATGCCAAATGGTACCTTGATGGAATTTCAAGTGTTTTATATCAATTTTGCACAATTTTTCACAATGATCATGAATATGAGGTATGTTTTATGATTTTAGGTCATTTTTAACCGTCTTAGTCCAGAATTTTCATTAATGAGCATTTAATGCATTGTTTTGCGTGCCAAAGAGCATGAAATTGAGCTAGTTTGGAAATTGGTCGACTTTATAATCAAAATTCTTAGAATTTTGCAAGGATTTTAATGGTGAAGTTGTTTTCTTTTTTTGAGCAATGGAATTTAAGAGCATCCATTAAATTGGCATATGTGAGTCATTTTACATGTAATTTTGATATTTGAGATGGAGAAAGTGTTGGAGAAATAAAGGAGAATCTATTAGTTAGGCGATGGTGTTTGTATTTAATAATTATATCCTATTTCCTAGGAGTTTGTTCTAACTACCTACATGATTTATTTATTTATATTCATTACTGGTTAATATGAAGAGTGCAACATTGCTTAGGCTGCCTCCAAGCGTAACCTGCCTCACTTGTGAGGAGTTGGTCTCCTTTCCATTTTCTAAGTTGGTATCAGAGCGAAGGGACTTGTTAATCCGCTACGTAAGATTCTTCGTACGAATTGAGGTGAGGCCCAGATCATTGTTGGAGTGGTCTGTGAGGATGGGTAGAGGCCGTAGGTGGTCGTTGGGGGGTCCGTGAGAGCAGGTTGAGGCATCAAAGGTAGGTTGTGAACCCCTTTGTGGAGCCATCCAGGTATAGTGTAGGTCGTGATGGGAAGGCAACTCTAGAGAAGTCGCGATCTATGTTGAGAATTCAGATCGACTGTAGACCGAAAAATCAGAAATTTGATTTGGAATTGGGATTTCCTAGAAATATGTGAAAAGAGGACTGCGTATGAGAGTGAGGAGTCGCTAGCAGTTTGGAGTAAGAGATCTCAGTGAGGGTTTGCAAATATATGCGTGGAGTTGTGTGAGCGGTGTGTGGCGACCTCCAGGTGAAGCCCATCTCACCTTGGAGTGGCGCATTTATGCTTGTGACAAGATCCATGCAATCATTGAAGTTGAGAGACTGTTGCATGATAAATGAGTGTCGAACAAGTCTTTAATCGTGCCAGTGCTGAAGGTGAACTTGAGTGCAGAGGATGAGAAGACTAGATCAGATCTGAATTTGTATCGATCTGAAGGCAAGAAGCATGAAGAGGGAGGTTCGTGTATGAGAGACAACCCATAGGCCATATATTAGACTGCATTGGCACAAAGAAGCGATCAGGTTGACAATGCTCAGTCCCATCATCTGTGCGATTGTTGAGAAAGTATAGAGGAGGAAGCCATCAAAGCTATTATTGCATGTTCACTCAACAATAAACATGCCATCGAATTCTTGTAGGATGAACACCCCACACCATTAATAATAATTCATGTGATGAAAATCTATATTCCACTAACACATAAATGCTCCAGGCAACGAAGTTGGGCGTGCTGCTAGATTTTAAATGAAGATGTTTTGAGGTGGTAGTTGAGATACTTTTGGTATATGTGTGGTTAATGTGTGGAGCATTTGGTGCATTTTATGCATGGATCATCTTTCCAGAGGAGCAGATCGACTAAAGTGAATCTACGCGGAGAGTGTGCAAGTGACAAATTGTTTTGGCATTTGTGATGGAATGATGAGCATGCAAGTTATAGACTGGAATTTGTGACTGTATGGGTGGTTGTTGACTAGTTCAAGTGCATATCTACGTGGAGCATTCTTTTCTATCAAATAAGCATGAACTGGTGTACAGTGTGAGTACCATGGAGAGTTTGATGTAGAGCTTTGAACATGTGGCAACCTATGTGAAGTGTAGACTGATGCTCATCTCTTCCTGCGTGGAGTGTGGCGACCTGCACGGAGAGGAGCCTTATAATTTTTAATGCCACACATGAATTAAATACAATGAATTTTGGGATTGGCACCTTTTGACAGAGTTTGGAAAATTCAAGACTCATTTTAATCAGCTCAATTCCGTATTTGCAGGCTTTTCCGCCGAACTCCATAGAATTTGGTTTTCGTTTGACCAGGGAAATCACACACATAGTCGTGCGATTTTGTTCACAAAAGTGTTTTAGAGGGTATTGGCTTACACAAAAGAGGTTTGTGGAGACATTGAAGAACATGGTAATGTCAAGGTAATTGAATTTGTTGCAGAAATCAATTCTTGCATATTACTTTTGACCCAACCTGCGAATTTGTGAAGTTTGTCTGCAACTGTAGAAATGAGAATGCAACCTTATTGATTACATCCAGCAGAAAGTAAAGCTATCATGGGTCATCAAAGGAGGTTGAAACAACTCTGGAGAGAGTTGAAACAGATGCAGAGAAAGAATCAACATGGAGATTTATTATATTATGCAGATCAGTATGATGTGTTTCCAGCTGAAGAATCCATGTTTAACGAGAAGAATGCGGATCTAGATCTTATCAATGAAGAATTTGATGAATTATATGAAATAATGATGCCAAATTTTCCATTCTTCTCAAGTATAGATTATGAACCTTGGGCAACTAAAATGAAAAAAATCACTATGGTTAGTAGATTTATTTCATTATGATCATGAAGGTCGTGTCAATTTCTATGATAAGAGAAGAGGTGCAATATCATTACAATTTATTATATCAACAATGGATGAAATTTGTTTTTCTAGTATTTTGTGTGAATTTGGTGAAATACCTAGTGAGAAAATATTTTGGGATATTCTTGAAATGAAGAAGTGGAGTGAGAATGCTGAAGTTGATGAAGGTATTGTTGTTGAAAATGGTGATTGTATTGACAGTCTCGTAACTGGAACAAAGACTGAAAATGAAATTATTGAAGTTGCAATGATTAATGAAGAAAGTATGTTTGTAGATGACAGTAAAATATCATTTAGTGATTTGGTGAATTCAACTAAGATTGATAATGGATATGAAAATATAATTTCTAATGAACCTCTAGGTGAATCTTTGGTAAATTTAGTCAAATATGATGATGAAAACTTTTCAAGTGAATGTTGGTTCCATATGCCACATGAGAAGAAACTCATAGATGATTTGTTAAGTGGAAAAGTAACCATGCTTACAGATCATGTGGATGAAACTACAATAGGGAAGAAAGATGAAGAAAGGAAAGCTTTATTAGAAGAGAAAAACGAAAAGAACTAGTATGGTTCTTCCTATGATTTTTCATATGATTGTAACAATGTTTTTGAGTGTGCAGGTTTAAAAGACAACAATTCATTTTCAGTAGTGACTGATTATGAAGAAAACATGGAAGAAAGTGAAGAAATTGGGGAAGAAAATATTGAGTCAATTTTTATGGTGTGGAGCCCATAAGAAATCAAGTATTATTATGAATTGATGTTGCAACAATCCATTGAGCATGACATTGATGATTGTATCCAGAAAGGGCGACAACCCACTTATGAGAAGTTGGAATAATTTGAAAGATTTAAAGTCAAACACTTCCAAGAACCTGCAAAAGTGTTGAGGACAAAGAACAATAGTCAGCTGTCAAGTTCCAAAATGAAGAAGAACAAAGCTAAGATGAAAGTAAAGCAGGACAGAGTCAAGATGAAACATATTTGGAGTAGCAAGCCAAGTAAGAAGCTCCATCTCCATCACTATCTGACAATAAGAAAGGTCAAGATGAAATTGTTAGAGTCAAGTTGTAAGCCTAGTTGAGACTAATATCAACAAACATGTTACTTATGTTAGGCATTTGTATTGTAGACAATCCATTTCTCCATTAAGGGGGAGTATTGGAGAAATAATGGAGAATCTATTAGTTAGGCGATGGTGTTTGTATTTAAGACTTAGATCTTATTTCCTAGGAGTTTGTTTTAACTCCCTACCTGATGTATTTCTTTATATTCATTACCAATTAATATGAAGAGTGTGACATTGCTTAAGCTACCTCCAGGCGTAGCTCGCCTCACCTATGAGGAGCTAGTCTCTATTCCATTTTCTAAGTGAAGGAAATTTTCATTGGATTGAAGGGAACTTAAAGATGAAACAAAAGTACGTAATTTGAGTTCTTTTATTTTCTATTGTGTCATCTCACTATCATTAAGAAATTTGATCTTCAGTTTATGAGTTTTTGGGTAAAAATCACATCATAAGAATTATGCAAACCACCCCAATATGATCAATAAATTATTTTGGATCAATTTAGATACTGCATGTATACATGTGAAAAAATAAGTGGTGTCTAAGGATTTTTCGATTAGGTTGGTATCAGATCTAGTTTTGGCGTGTGTTGCAAGTTATTGTTGTGATGAGATCCAAGGGTTCAGCTGGTGAGGATCTTGAAGGATATTTTCAAGAAATAAAGAAGAGTAAAGTTCTTATGAAATTGAGAGTGCAAAATAACATTAATAGGAAAAGCCAAAAGGAGAATTATGAGTTAAGAATGCACTTGCAAACTCTCGAGGAAGATAAGTAGAGGCTGAAATATCGACTATTATGTCATGAAGATTTCCACATGAGTATTTTTCATGAATTAGAGAGAAAGTTGCAGATGGCACCATCAATTAGTAAAGTTAGACAAGCAAAGAATGAGATAGTCTCTCTTGCGCTATCTCCCTCAAAGAACATGATTGAGAAAGAAAACTCTTCATATTATTCTTTGTCCCATTAAGATGGAGAGTGATCAAGGATAGATGAATCAAAGAAGACTTAATATGAAGAATTCATGCATAAGAAATTGGCCTTACCTTCTAGTCCAGAGAAGGGTAACATGTGTAAAACATTTCCAGGGAAATATGTGCATGCTACAAGAAAAGGAATGAAGACTTTTCCCATTGGAAAATGGTCTAGTTATCCATGTGCTTCTTGTTGAACTAGAAACCATGATGTGGAGAAGTGTCGAAGAAGACATTCTGTGCAAGTGAAGTCCTCCGAGAAGAAGGTAGATAATCTCTCAAGTCAGAGGAAAAGGAGGAATGATAAGAAGGGATAACATAACAAGAAAATATGCTCTTATTGTGGTAAGAGTGGACATCATATTTAGAAGTGTTGGACACTTTAACCAAACTTATGTCCGAAGAAGAACAAAAAATATGTGAGATATTTCTAGATAGCCACAATGGTTCATCTCACCACATGACCGAGATGAGATCGATATTTTTTTCTTTCTTAGAGTCCAACACAGATTGCTTTGTGGGATTTGGAACCAACACCATACAAGCAATAAAGGGGTATGGCTATGTAAGATTCTAGATCAAGTCAAGAGGAAATTTGGGAATCAAACATATGTTGTATGTTCCATAATTAAAGGTAAACATGCTCTCAGTTGGATAATTTGAGGATGACAACTATGCAGTCGCATCCCGGAATGGCCGAGTACTTTTGTATTAACAGGAAGATACTCCAGACATTGAAAAAATGCTTGGTATCTTTAGGGATAGGTTATACATGTTACTAGGAAGACCGATAGTATGGTCTAATAGTTACTTAGACTCGACAACATATACTGCATTAGATTCAATGTCAGATTCAACATCAACGTCAGAGGCATTTTCAGAGGTCAAAAGCTGCGAGACTCCTCCAAGTACAATGGGAAGAATGAGTCCATAAAGTAAACCATATTTAAAATTTTGTAAATATGTATATTTGTAAATGTAATATGCATATGTGTAAATCTTCTGAAGTTTATTAGAAGACTTGTAAGCCACTCATTGTAAATTATAAGAGTGAGAGGGACTATGTAAATTTCTATATTGCCACCTTGTATGAGTGAGAGGAATTTTGTAAGAGAGTTTCTATATTGCCACCTTATATGATGTTGAGAGTGAGGAATCTCGTTAGAGATATTTCAAGATAGCCACCTTACACTTTGTTATAGAGTGAGATAAATATCGTTAGGGATATTTCTAGATAGCCACCTATATATATATATTGTTTTCTAGTGAGAGGAATCTTGTTGTAAAGATTGTAAATCCTTTAGACAACAATATGAACAATTTTATTGTCTTGCAATCAGCTAAAGGGATACATATGGATTGAATTGTCTAAGACAAAATTCTTGATTTTGAAGAACTGGAAGTGAAGAAAAAGAAGGGTGCGAGAAGTTGGAGCATGTAGATCGAGAGTGGAAAGAGCATCGAAGTAATGCAAAACTTTCTAGAGCTGGTAAAGGAGAAATATTCCTCTTCATAAATAAGAGGCATAAAGGTGCATGCTATAAGCATCTTTAAATACTATGTCATGTTCGTATGGCTGTATACCTTGAACAGAAGCAAGGCAGTTATAGATGATAACATTACAAGTAGATTTGTTCTTCAAGCCAGGAGTGAAAATGGACAGAGTATTCATTCAAGGACTCCTACAGATACATCAAGTAGTACAAGAATAGAGAGTCCAAATGGGAAAGACATAGATCAACATTCAACTTGGTTTCATATTGGCCAAGATGGACTATATTCAATAAAAGGAGATGGGAGTGGATGTTTTTATATATGATAATGTAGTGTAGAGGTTCAGTGAACATGACTTTTGTTTTCATGGAATCTATGAGCTAGAACTAGAGCTATATATATCATATTAACTACAGTGCCAGAGGCCAGATTCAAAGATATATTCCAGAGAAGCAAGCAAAAGTGCATTGATATAATACCTAAGATCAAAGATCCAAGATCCAAGATCAAGACTTATTTCCAAAAGAATTAACAATATGGAAGAGTTAAGAAGCTTCATCACTAAGTTATTGGATATGAATATTTCAGTAAGATGAGAGAGTGAGTTAGACCTATCATTACTAAGTTGTTGAGTATCTATACTTTTGGAGGTCCACAAGTTATTTAGTGGGAAGGTGTGATCCAGGAGGATATAAGGAATGCTCACAAAAGTCCAGGAGGATCAGGAACACTCACAGAGGTCCCATGGGATCCATAGATGCTCAAAATTAGACCATCTGAAATTGTCCTGAAAACAACATCATTGTGTAGAGCTCTTCGTCAGCTTTCCAATGATGTAAATGAAAAGTCAAATGAAGTTCATATGAAAAATATATAAGAAGTCACAGTTCGGGTCAAACATGCAAAAGTCAAAGTTCAAAGGGAAAAAAATAGGTGACATGTGTCACCACTGCAAGGGTGACACATGGCACATGTCCATACAGTAGATGACGTGTCATATGATTGGTTGGCAGGTGACATGGCAAGGTTCGCCAACAGTTGACTGTGCAATCATACCTCCAAGTGGTTTAGTCATACACCAACATGTGGCATTAGATAGCGAATGAGAGGTTTCCACATGGCAGGCCCTCATTGGCCAATATTGGTTTATGTTGTATAAAATTTTGGGAGTCAACGAGGGTCAAACCCGTGACCTCCTATGGTCTTAACATACCCGCCACAACTAACGCGCCATAACATAAGTCTTAACGTATATATGTTTTAAATTTTATTTAAACTTTGCAAATGGTTTGTTTAGGGGATAGAGGGGTCATGGACTAGCCCTAGCCCCTGGTTCAATTGTTATACCACATGACCACACTTAATTCATAGGGGCTTAACAATATATGTATTGGCACGAAGTTTTGATATACCATATATACTATATATATAGTATATATTTAATCTATATAATATATTAAACCATAATTCCAACGTATATAACTATGCCAAAAATAAACCATAACCAGTGGGGGTTGGTAGGGTTTGATCCCCCTACATTCTAGATAATACGCCAACGGTTTAACCACTACATCACAGATACCACCGTTACCGGATTCCTCCTGAAATAGATTTAAGTTGCCAACTAATATGGATGAGAAGTTAAGGGTCGAGATTATTTAATGAGCACAGATCATGAGTACAGATTCATTGAAGTTCGTGAAAATACAAGCCAAGTTTTGTGTTACACCGTAAAGCGTGCCAAATGGTACCTTGACGAAATTTCAATTGTTTTATATCAATTTTTTCACGATTTTTCGCAAGGATCATGAATATGAGATTTTTTTTTGTGATTTTAGGTCATTTGTAA
Organism: Picea engelmannii; assembly: GCA_009831015.1. Classification (NCBI taxonomy): domain Eukaryota; kingdom Viridiplantae; phylum Streptophyta; class Pinopsida; order Pinales; family Pinaceae; genus Picea; species Picea engelmannii. The sequence continues at coordinate 279,487 of ML804192.1, read as the reverse complement.
CAGTCTTAGTCCAAAATTGTCATTAATGAGCATTTAATGCATTGTTTTGCATGCCAAAGAGCATGAAATTGAGCTAGTTTGGAAATTGGTCTACTTTATAGTCAAGATTTTCAAAATTACGCAAGGATTTCAATGTTGAAGTTATTTACTTGTTTTGAGTAATGGAATTTAAGAGCATCCATTAAATTGGCATATGTGAGTCATTTTACATGTAATTTTGATATTTGAGATGGAGAAGGCAATTTTCATTGGATTGAAGGGAACTTAAAGATGAAAGATAAGTACATAATTTGAGTTCTTTTATTTTCTATTGTGTCATCTCACTATCATTAAACAAGTTAATATTTTGTTTATGAGTTTTTGGGTAAAAATCACATCATCTGAATTATACAAACCACCCCAATACGATCAATAAATTATTCTGGATCAAGTTCGATATTGCATGTATATATGTGGAGAAATAAGACATGTCTAAGGATTTTTGGATCAGGTTGGTATCAGACCTAGTTTTGGTGTGTGTTTCAAGTTGTTGTTGTGATGAGATCAAAGGGTTCAACTAGTGAAGATCTTGAAGTCTCTTTTCAACAAAGCAAGACGAGTAAATTTCTTATGAAATTGAGACTACAAAAGAACATTAATCAATGAATCCAAAAGGAGAATTCTGAGTTAATAATGCAGTTGCAAACTCTTGAGGAAGAGAAGAAGAGGCTACAATATCGCCTGTTATGTCATGAAGATTTCCACATGAGTATATTTCATGAATTAGAGATAAATTTTTAGATGGCACCATCAATCAGTAAAGTTGGAAAAGTAGAGGATGGGATAGTCTCTCTTGCACTATCTCCCTCAAAGAACATGATTGATAAATAAGACTCTTCATATTATTATTTCTCCCATCAATATGGAGAGTGCTCGAGAATAGCTGAAGCAAAGAAAATTTCAGATAAAGAAGTCTCGAATAAGCAATTGGCCTTACCTTCCAGTCCAAAGAAGGGTAACATGTGTAAGACATCTCCAAAGAAATATGTGCATGCTACAGGAGAAGGAATGAAGAATTTTCCCACTGGAAAATGGTCTAGTTATCCATGTGCTTCCTGTGGAACTAACAACCATGACGTGGAGAAGTGTTGAAGAATAAAGTATTTGCAAGTAAATCCCTCAAAGAAGAACACAAATCATCTCTCAAGTCAAAGGAAAGGAGGAATGATAAGAAGGGATCGTGGAACAAGACACTATGCTCTTATTGTGGTAAGAGTGGACATCAGATTGAGAAATGGTGGACAATTTACCCACTTTTATGTCCGAAGCAGAACAAAAAATATGTGAAGACACTTGCGAGAAGACAATCAAAAACTCTATATGAAGTCAATGGTCTAACTCAAAGGCTTGGAAAAGAATACTTCCCAATGACTGGTCTTGGAAAAGTAATTTATGAAGACAACGAAGAATGGATCGTGGAGAGTGGATTATCTTGCAACATGACCGGGATGTGATCAATATTTTTGACTTTTTCAGAGTCTGACACATAATGCTTTGTGTGATCTAGAACCAACACCATACAATAAATAAGAGAATACGGATATGTAAGATTCTATATCGAGTTAGGAGGATTTATGGGAATGGAACATATCTTGTATGTTCCAGAATTAAAGGTAAACCTTGTCTCAGTTGCAACAATTGAGGATGACAGTTATGCAGTCATATTCCATAATGGCCGAGTACTTTTGTATTCAAGGGAAGATACTCTAGACACAACAATAGTGCTTGGTATCCACATGTAGAGGTTATACAGGTCACTGGGAAGACCGATAATATGGTTTAATGGTTACTTAGAATCGACATTAGATTCTGCATTAGATTCAATGTTAGATTCAACATTAGTGTCAGAGGCATTTTTCAATGTCGGAAGCTATGAGACTCCTCTTAGTACAATGGGAAGAATGAGTCCATAAAGTAAACCATAATTAAAATTTTGTAAATATGTATATTTGTAAATGTAATATGCATATGTGTAAATCTCCTAAAGTCTATTATAAGGCTCATAAGTCAATCATTGTAAATTATAAGAATCAGAGGGACTCTGTAAACTTCTATATTGCCATCTTGTATGAGTGAGACGAATTTTGTAAGAGAGTTTCTATATTTCCACCTTATTGATGTTGAGAGTGAGAGGAATCTCGTTAGAGAGATTTCTAGATAGCCACCTTACAATTTGTTATAGAGTGAGAGGAATATCGTCAGGGAGATTTCTAGATAGCCACCCACACAGATTGGTTTATAGTGAGAGGAATCTCATTGTAAAGATTGTAAATCCTTTAGACAACAATATGGACAACTGTGTTGCCTTGTAATCAACTAAAGGGATACATATGGATCAAATTGTCTAAGAAAACATTCTTGATTCTAAAGAACTAGAAGTGAAGGAACATAAGGCTGCAAACAGTTGGAGCATGTATACCGAGAGCAGAAAGAGCATCGAAGTAATGAAAAAATTTCAAGAGTTGGTAAAGGAGAAATATTCATCTTCAAAAATAAGAGGCATAAAGGTGCATGCTATAAGCATCTTTAAATACTATGTCATGTTCATATGGGTGTATACCTTGAAAAAAAGTACGACAGGTATAGATGATAACAATACAAGCATAATTGTTCTTCAAGGCATGAGCGACAATGGACGAAGTATTCATTCAAGGACTCCTATAGATACATCAAGTAGTACAAGAACAAAAAGTGCAAATGGGCAAGGCATAGATCAACATTCGACTTGGTTTCATATTGGCCGAGATGGACTATCTTCAACAGAAGGAGATGGGAGTGGATGTTGAATACATGATAAGGTATTCTAGAGATTAAGTGAACATGACTTTTGTTGTCATGGAATCTATGAGCCAAAATCATAGCTATATATATCATATTAGCTATAGTGCCAGAGGCTAGATTCAGAGCTATATTACATAGAAGCAGACATAAGTGCATTGATCCAATACCTAAGATCAAAGATCCAATATGAAGACTTGTTTCCGAAAGAATCAACGAGATGGAAGAGTAAAGAAGCTTCATCACTAAGTTATTGGATATGAACATTTCAATAAGATGGAAGAGTGAGTTAGAACTATCATCACGAAGTTGTTGAGTATCTATACATTTGGAGGTCCAAATTTTCTTCAGTGGGAAGGTGTGATCTAGGAGGATCTAAGGAATTCTCACAGAAGTCTAGGAGGATCGTGAACGCTCACAGAGGTCCCAGGGGATCCATAAATGCTCAAAATTAGATCGTCTCAAATCATCCCAAAAATGACATCATTGTGTAGAGCTCATCATCATAGTTACCACATATTATGGGATTCCTCCCAAAATAGATTTAAGTTGCCAACTAATGTGGACGAGAAGTTAAGGGCCGAGCCTATTTAATGGGCATGGTTTCCAACACAATCACACATGTCCCTATGCATAGATATCGATTTGCATGGAGTCTAAGACAGGGAATGAATCCCAAGGTAGTACGAATGCATTGAAGTACATGTAAATACAAGCCAAGTTTTGTATTGCACCATAAAGCATGCCAAATGGTATCTTGATGGAATTTCAAGTGTTTTATATCAATTTTGCATGATTTTCACAAGGATCATGAAAATGAGGTATGTTTTGTGATTTTAGGTCATTTTTAACAGTGTTAGTCCAAAATTTTCATTAATGATCATGTAATGCATTATTTTGTGTGCCAAAGAACATGAAATTGAGCTAGTTTGGAAATTGGTCAACTTTATAGTCAAAATTCTCAGAATTTCCCATGGATTTCAATGCTGAAGTTGTTTTCTTGTTTTGAGTAATGGAATTTAAGAAAATCCATTAAATTGGCATATGTGATTCATTTTACATGTAATTTTGATATTTGAGATGGAGAAGGCAATTTTCATTGGATTGAAGGGAACTTAAAGATGAAACAAAAGTATGTAATTTGAGTTCTTTTATTTTCTTTTGTATCATCTCACTATCATTAAGTAACCTAATCTTTTGTTTATGAGTTTTTGGGTAAAAATCACATCATCATAATTATGCAAACCTACCCAATACAATTAGTAAATTTTTCTGGATCAAGTTAGATACTGCATGTATATATGTGGAGAAATAATTGTTGTCTAAGGATTTTCGAATTAGGTTGGTATCAAAGCTAGTTTTGGAGTTTGTTGCAAGTTGTTTTTGTGATGAAATCCAAGAGTTCAAATGATGAAGATCTTGGAGGCTCTTTTCAAGAAAGCAAGATGAGTAAAGTTCTTATGAAATTGAGACTGCAAAAGAACATTAATCGACATATCCAAAAGGATAATTATGAGTTAAGAATGCAATTGAAAAATCTTGAAGAAGAGAAGCAGAGGCTACAAGATCGATTGTTATGTCATGAATATTTTCACATGAGTATTTTTCATGAATTAGAGAGAATTTTGCAAATAGCACCGTCAATTAGTAAAGTTGGACAAGCAGAGAATGAGATAGTCTCTCTTGCACTATCTCCTTTCAAGTACATGATTGAGAAAGAAGACTCTTCATATTATTATTTTTCCCATCAATAAGGAGAGTGCTCGAGGATAGCTTAAGCAAATAAAACTTTAGATGAAGAAGTCATGCATAATAAATTAGCCTTACCTTTTAGTCCAGAGAAGGGTAACATGTGTAAGTCATCTCGAGGGAAATATTTTCATACTACAGGAGAAGGAATGAAGACTTTTCTCATTGGTGAATGGTCTAGTTATCCATGTGCTTCGTGTGGAACTAGAAACCATGATGTGGAGAAGTGTTGAAGAAGAAAGTCTTTGCAAGTAAAGCCCTGCAAGAAGAAGACATATCATCTCTCAAGTCAGAGGAAAAGGAGGAATGATAAGAAGGGATTGTGGAACAAGACAGTCTGCCCTTATTGTGGTAAGGGTGGACATTAGATCGATAAGTGGTGGACACTTTAGCCACACTAATGTTCGAAGTAGAACAAAAAATATGTGAATAAATTTGTGAGAAGACAAGTATCAACTCTAGATGAAGTCAATGGTCTTACTCAAAGGCTTGGAAAAGAATACTTCTTATGCAAAAGTCAAACAAAGTTCTTATGCAAAAGTTATAAGTAGTCAAAGTTCGAGTCAAAGAAGTAAAAGTCGAAGGTGAAAGGGAAAAAAGAGGTGACATGTGTCACCACTGCAAGGGTGACACATGGCACATGTTCGTACAATATATGACGTGGAATATGATTAGTTGGCAGGTGATGTGTCAAGGATTTTCAGGAGTTGATTGAGCAATCATACCTCTAAGTGGTTCAGTCATACACCAACATGTGGCATTGGATATCTAATGAGAGGTTTCCATGTGGCACCCCCTCATTGGCCAATATTGGTTTATGTTGTATAAAATTTTGGAAGTCAATGGGGGTCGAACCTGTGACCTACCATTGTCTCAACATACTTGCCACAACCAACACGCCATAACATAAGTCTTAACCTATATATGTTTTAAATTTTATTTAAACTTTGTAAATGGTTTGTTTGGGGGATAAAAGGGGTCGAGGACTAGCCCCAACCCCTAGTTCAATAGCTATACCACATGACCTATATATATATATATATATATATATATATATATATTGGCACAGATTTTTGATATACCATATATACTATATCTATATAGTATATAGTTAATCTATATATTATATATATATAATATATTAAACCATAATTTCAACGTATATAACTATATTCCAAAAGTAAACTATAACCATTGGGGGTTGATGGGGTTTGATCCCCCAACCTCCCAAATAATATGCTAGCGGTGTAACCACTACATCACAGTTACCACATATTACGAGATTCCTCCCGAAATAGATTTAAGTTTCCATCTAATGTTGGACAAGAAGTTGAATTGATCCTAATCTTCCTGCACACATCCCTATGCACATATATTGAAGTTCATGGAGTCTGATATAGGGTATGAATCCCAAGGTAGTATTGATGCATTGAAGTACGTGCAAATTCAAACCAAATTTTGTGTTGCACCATAAAGCTTGCGAAATGGTACCCTGACGAAATTTCAAGTGTTTTATATCAATTTTGTAGGATTTTTTGAAAGGATCATGAATATGAGGTGTGTTTTATGATTTGAGGTCATTTTTAATAGTCTTATTCTATAATTGTCATTAATGAGCATTTAATGCATTGTTTTATGTGCCAAAGAGTGTGAAATAGAGCTAATTTGGATATTAGTCGACTTTACAGTCAAAATTATCAGAATTTCGCAAGGATTTCAATGGTGAAGTTATTTTATGGTTTTGTGTCATGGAATTTAAGAGAATGCATTAAATTGGCATATGTGAGTCATTTTACATGTAATTTTGATATTTGAGATGGAGAAGGCAATTTTCATTTGATTGAAGGGAACTTAAAGATGAAACAAAAGTATGTAATTTGAGTTCTTTAATTTTTTATTGTGTCATCTCACTATCATTAAACAAGCTAATATTCAATTTATGAGTTTTTGTGTAAAAATAAAATCATCATAATTCTACAAACCACCCCAATACGATCAGTAAATTATTCTAGATCAAGTTAGATATTGCATGTATATATGTGAAGAAATAAGTGGTGTCTAAGGATTTTCAGATCACATGGAAAGGAAAGGAAATGAAACGCATGGAAAGGAAAGGCAAGGAAGTGAAAGGAAAGGCAAGGTATGGCATGGCATGGAAAGGAAAGACAATGCAATGTAAGTCAAGGAAAGGCATGGAACGACAAGGCAAGGAAAGACATGACATAGCATGGCAAGGGAAGACAATAGAAGGCAAGGCATGGCATGACATGGAAAGGAAAAAACACTTCATTGGATGCAAAAAAAAAAATTGTGATATAAAGTTAAATCATATGTCCCTAGAAAAAAATGTTTTTTATTTCTTGGGATGAGAAATGTTCCCTTTTTGGTGATTCTTATTTCATTGCAATCCACATTTTGATTTGAAATCTTCCTTGCATAATGTTATGGAAACATATATATTTATTGTTGTATAGGTTAAAATTGGAAGCTATGTTGAAACACATGCAAGGAGGGATTAGTCTATTTTAGATCATAGTTGTGTTCTAGGTTTTTGAATGTAACAACCTATATTTTGGCCTTAAAAGGTTAGAACTTTGATTTTTATTTAATTATTAGTGATTCATTGCTTAGTATTTGTTGGGTTTAGTTAGAATCATATAGACATTTGATATGTATACATATGGATCTATTTATGTGTTGCAAGATATTATTATTGTTATATGTTTATGATGATGATAGTTTTGTGATTTGTTTAAGATTGCAAATTGAAATGTGAAACTTTGGTATGTGGATACTAGTTCAAAATTATGTATAATAGATGCAAGGCATTGTATAAATAAACACACATTTATTAATTGAAAATTAATATAGATAAGGATTCTCATATGAAATTTGTAATGTATATGCATGGATATGAGCTATGTGATATCCAAATGACTATAGTGTTGAGGTGACCAAGGCATGGCATGACATGGAAAGGCAAGGAATGACATCGCAAGTCAAGGCATGGCAAGGCATGGCAAGGCAAGGAATGACATGAAAAGGAAAGGAAAGGCATGGCATGGAAATTCATGGAAATGCAAGGCATGGCATGGCATGGAAAGGAAAGACATGGAAAGTCATGGCATGGAAAGGAAAGGCATGGCATGGAAAAGCATGGAAAGACAAGGCAAGGCAAGGCATGGCATGGAAATGCAAGGAAAGGAAAGGAATGACAAGTAATGGCAGGGCAAGGAAAGGCATGGCAAGTCAAGGCAAGGCATGGCATGGAAAGGAAAGGCATGGAAAGGCATGTCATGGTAAGGAAAGGCAAGGCATGGCATGGAAAGTGAAGGCAAGGCAAGGCATGGCATGGAAAGTGAAGGCAAGGCAAGGCATGGCATGGCAATTCAAGGAAATATATGGTAAGGTAAGGCATGGAAAGACAAGGCAAGGTAAGGGAACACAAGAAAAGGAAATGCTAGGAAAGCAAGGAAAGAAAAGGCAAGGCAAGGCTAGGAAAGCAAAGGTAAGGCTAGGAATTGATCACATACTTTTTTGTGGATGCCTCATCCACTTGGCATCTTAAAAATTCATCCATGGATTTGGATACCTTGGAATTCACACATGCGGAGTGGTTGCATGCATGCACATTCTTGGAGGGAACATTCCATGTGGATTCATTGTATTTGAATTGGTTTGATGTCTATTTTTGGTGGTGTGTCCCCTTCATGAGAATTATTTGGTGCATACTACTACATGTTTTGGATGAGGGTGAATTTCTTTGGAGAGGATAATGTCCATATGTTGGAACATGGTCAACCATGGATTGAGGAGAGATCTAACTAATTCATTATTATAAAATTTATTTGACTTGGCATGGAGTTAGTTAGCAAATAATAATATTTTATTGTATAAGAGAAGAGACTCACTCTATAAAGAATATTTCCCTCTCTCCATTGTAAAGGGTGGAGAATTTGGGTATTTCAGAGCTCTCCTCTTGGGCTACATTGTAGAACATTTTGGCAACATTAATGGACAATTTGAGGTATATTTCATTTGATGTGAGGCTTTATTGTGCACTCATATTTTATGTGTTCATTTTGTATTAAGAAACTCTTGTAACATGTTGTGATTTCCATTATAATGAACCATCATTCATTTTGGATAGAGTAATGTGAGGTTTCAACTCTCTTATTTCTATTGTGATTATGTTAGCCTACATGATTGTTATTATTGGTTCCTGGAGTCTTAAATAGGATGGGTCTTCAATCTTTTGTCAAATTTAGGTAATTAGAACCATTAATTGCATATGGATTTAGCACTTGACACTATTTTCCACCATAAGACATTCGTTAATGTGTAACGCAATAATAAATTTAGAAAAAATGAACTATTCTTACTTACATATACTTCATTAACACTTTAAAAAGTAATTAATCAAATTAAATACATACATTCATACACATCAAATTCACGCACTTTGAAATTCATACATTCATCAACATAAAATGCAGATACAATGAGATTCATAAAAAACGTGCCATGAAATGTGTGTGTGTGTATTAAACATCATCTAAATTGTACATTTTTTTACAAAATGGCACCTCGTTCCCAATATACAAAACGACAGTAAGTGCCTAACATAAAAAACAACCATATGGTGGCCTAGATACCAAATGGCAGCCATTGGTCACTCGTTAACCACTGCCACCCTCGCCACCCTCAAGAGTGTCCTAGAAATAGATATTTCTTCTCTTGCTCGAAGAAGAACCTCAAGGGGTTTTGGGCCTGGGCATGGTTCATCGCTTCAAAGACTACAGAAAGAAACACATTGTTATAATTTTTTTTCCACAATGAATTAAAAGAATTACAAAATGATACTTTGTAATTCAACATAAGACAACTCACCACAGATGATACTAACAATCGTGAGGGTGTTATCCTCCTCCATGACCCTAATCTCTTAGCAATTCCACCCCACATCAGTTAAAATGATCAAATCATGAAATTTAAATAAACATGCATAAATAAATTACATTCATGATACATAAAAATTTATCATCAACACATTATCTCACCATGAATATCTCGAGCCTTGATGGAGAGTCACTGACAGGCGGAGCGCTCGGCTATACAACCTGATCTGAAGCAACCTCTATTGTGGAAGTCTCGGTGGATGGAATAGATGGAAATGATGGTGGGGGTGGGTTGCTTATGGGTTCATCCACTGTGGATGGATGTGATGGAAGAGGTGGTGCATATGGGTGGACTTTTAGTGCATCCACTGAGGATGCATGGAATAAGAAAGATATCGGTGGTGGGCGACGATGGACCTCCATAGATTTTACAAGCGATGGACGAACCCTTGACATGGAGTGTGGTAACCCAAAAGTTATGAAAAGTTTCCCAGGGAATGGAATAGTAATAAAGCTAGCAAAAATATCAGCAACCTTCATACAGATTAATAATATTGAACTATTAGTACAAAATAGTAAAATTCAACAACATAAATACGACAAATTTGAGAATTAAATGAGATTTAACTCTACATGTGATACCTATGATGAAGGTAACGTTTCCATCTCAAGTGGACATTGCTCGACATCTCTTGGTCACACGACCTATAGAAACACAAGAACATTAAAAATTTGAGAATGCCATAAAATAAAGAAATCATTATGGTGAATTTATAAAATGTGACACATACATGTGTATGGGGTAGAATGATTGAGCATGCTACCTCAATCGCTACATCAATGGTGGAGACAGACACAGATGCATCCATGGGCGTAAAGGGTCTGCTACACGGGCGTAGCAACTCATGCAAAACAACATACAATAAAATATTGATATAAATAACATAATATTATATAAAATATAAAGATAAAGAACATAGAGATGGTTAAGATACTAACCTCCTCCGTGAATCTCTCCTATCCACTGGCCTCAATAGGCCCATAGCAAGTCTTCCCACAACTTGATCATCTGTGAGGTTAACATGGATGACTTCTATGTCCATGTTCCCTCTCCTCATTGCACTCTGTTGTATAGGGTGAAACTATGACCCCTTTATCAATGTCATCGAAATGAACCTCCTATCGAGATAGTGGAACAAACCTACCATGTTGCACTAGGCTCTAATTCAATGATGATATAGCTACATGTACCCGCTACAATTTCTCTACAATAGGAGGATGTTGGGCAGGGGAGTCAAACCTTCGCTTGGGGGGACGAGGACCTAACATGGGATCATGCCTAGAATGCTCTCAGTCCTGTGCGGACCCTCAACCCACCCCCCGGAAGTCACCAATGTCAAATTAGTTGATATGGTGACCCATAACAAAGTTTTCCCATCATTTTCTCAAAAAATATAAAGGCATCTCCCTGTTATTGTAGGGAGGTTTATCAAATACAATGTAGCACCTATCCATCCAGTGTTGACTAATTTGTGGGTGGATGCACCAGTCAATGCAAATGAGTTTCTTGTTGACAGGTGGTTGTTGTCTAGTTTTGGGATCAAAAAAATTGACACGAGTTCTTGTTTTGAAATACCTAAGTCTCTATCTTGGTTTCTATCCAGTCGAGTGTGGTAAAAATCAAACATTCTAGCCATGTATTGAGAAATAGAAGTTAATTGCCCTTGGGCACTTGCAATGGACCTCACAATGACATCTAATGAAATGGAAACTGGCCAAGGACTCTCTTCTAGATTCTCTCCTACCCTTAATTCATTTATAATTGTTCTCAATATGGCCAAACCCTCATCAATCTGTGTTTCTATGTTGGGTGGTTGTGGTGGGTTGGGTTTTCCTCACCTTGGTCTTCTTGTGGGGGGTTTACATTGTCTTGGGGTTACATTTTAAAATACATGTTGCAATTTAATAAGGCATGGCATGTGAATTAGGTCGTTTTTTTTAATTAAAATATCAAAAAACATCAATACATATTTTAAGAAATAAAAAAAAAAAAACATAAAATAATCAAATTTCTTGTAAATTCTCTATAGTTATTTTTAAAGGGGAAATGTTAGGCAATGTAAGAGGTGACTCTCTCTAAATTTTCTAGATGAAATTTCTCTATAAGATTACAAATTTCTATAGTTTAGATTCCTTTAGAATATATTAAATTAACTGAATAAACGTAAAAATTACTAAATTGGGAGGGAAAGAAGAGAAATCAAACATACTTGGCTTGAATGGGACATGGTGGAAAGATATTGAATTTTCTCCTCCTATCTCTTTGCTCAATGATGGTAAAACCGTGAGTGTGATGTGTGCAAATGGGCACAAATCACACCCATGACCAGTTAAAAATGGTATGCCAAAGGAACGTGTGCACAATCTTAGGAACGTGTGCATGTTCTTAGGAACACATGCATGTTCTTAGGAATGCTCATGCATTCCTGTCAACGAGCCTTTGTGGCAGGCTGAGTTGAGGTTCGGGCTTTTCCAAACCTATAGAATCAAGAACGCGTGCGTGTTCCTGCTAACTCCCTTGCCACTTTTTTGTCCACCAACTTTGTGCACACACCCTCATATGATTATAAATATCTTATTTTCATAATATTTGTTTATGTAACAAGTAACACCTCCAAATGACTTTCTTCTAATGGCATCCTTGGTATTCCACATACATTGTATATAAATCTTAGGTATGTCAAGTATTTTCTTACCTTCACAATCCCAAGATTCTAGAACGAGAAACACATCAAGATTATTCAAAAGAGGTTGTATTAAAGCATGTACCTTATTCGTAGGTAAAACGTTAATGTTCCACACAAAAATCCTTAGGGAAAAGAAGTAAGGGGGCTTTCCATGTTCGATTTTTAAAAAATAAATAGATAAATTTATATTAATTAAAAAATGCTAATATATTTATCTTAATTAATATTTTTATTAGATTTCACCATAAAAAGTATAGTGTTATAACTATTTGAATTATTTATTTATTAATATTATTATTACTATTACTATTAATCATTGAAAGCGTGCTCTTATTTATAGCCATTTTTGGGGGATAAAATGTTTCTGTAAATATTTATTAATAAAAAAATATGTAAAAAATTTCATACAAAAAGGGTCAAACCATGTAGCAACCTCCAAAAGATAAAACAATACCACAGTGTAGCATCATATGAGCTAATCAGAACAAGCATAATCTAGACCCCAAGGGTTTATCAAAATTAAAACAATCTTGGCCACAAGTGCTTATACAAATATCATATGGCCTAAGGTGCAAAAGTAACAACAATAAAGACAAAGAGGGTGGCTTAAGGGCCACATTCAAGATAGACTTAGCCTAAGAAACAAGTATAAGGATACCATATCAGGTGGAGGATTTCTATCTTCGGTAGTGATCCCCATCCAATGATAGAGGGCTTATCAATATGTGGGGTAGTGATCCATAAACAAGAGGCTTATATCTTATCTATCTCACCAACACATAATCCTCTCCAACCCACTATGTTCTTAGCTCTCATCATCTTATGAACACTTTAACCAGCGAAGTGAAAGTCGATTCGACCAGGAGATAGACAAGTTGACTACCTAATAGTCAAGTTGACCAAATGATAAACAAGTCGACTACTTGGTAGACGAGTTGACTAAAGACAAGAAAGTAAAATACCTAGAGGTTGATTCAACCAAAGACAAGAAAGTCAACTACTCAAAGTTTGAGTCAACCAAAAATGACAAGGAAGTTGACTATACACTTGTCTTGTCGACCAAGGAATACGAATCGACCAAATGAAACCCTACTCTAACCGAGGTTGATTCCCATCGACTAGAAATGTCTGTCAACCAAATAAGGAAGAGGAAATGACCAACGATGAAGCCTATATGCTCAAGGATGAGTTAGGTCGACCAACAATGAAGATAATAGCTCAGAGGGAGAACTTTATGTCTAGTCGTGAAAAGAAAACCTCTAAAATTCAAATTTGGAAACCAACAGTTGGGGAAAATGTCTGAAGGGAGAATTTGACAACTAAAAGTGTGGGAAAAATTTTGGAGGATGATTTTGGTAACCCACAGAAAAAAAAAATGTCCAGGGGAAATTTTGGTAACCCATGGAAAATAAAAAAATGTTGGAAGACAAGTTAAATACTCAACAACTGAGAAAAATGTCTAAGTAAATAATGAATGTTCAAACAACACCAGATTGCAAACTGTGGTTTCTATATGACTTGTGGGAAAAGGAAAATTCCCCAGCAAGGTCGAGAACGTGAAGCATGACCTACGATAAAAGTGTGGATGCCAAGTAGCGATGAAATCGACTCCGGGAGAGAGAGAAAAACCCCAATGACTCTTAAAATGGGATTAGCAACTTATAAATAAATAACAACGACTAAGAATAAAGGGTCATCGATTTCCAACTACCAAATTGGTGTACAAACGTAGATAAAGAGAAGTTGGACCAGTTTACTGACCCATGGGCACCGTATTCATATAAAACGAGCTCAAACTATAACTGGCACAAAGTTCTCTTTGCCAAACAATACATAAACAACCATTAAATTACAATACACCATTAACCATTCATTGAATTACAGTGCAGAAATTTCCCCCCATTGACAACAAAATTCAAATACAACAAACATACACAAAATCTAAATTTATCCTCGAAACCCAAATCGGAAAACCAACATTCTTTTGGCTTCGTTCAAGCTCTTTATGAATTAGCAATAGGAAATTTACATGCTCTCTAGTTCATCTCTATTCTCCTCAGTGACATTTGGGCAACCTCTTTACATCATTTACAAACAAAGAACTCCTTTCTCATTGTGGGGAAACATGATATAGAATACTGAGTCGATTGGGAGGGTAGGTGGAAGGTCATGCATCCCCAATGCTTCAACTTATCCCCAGTCCATTTAATCTTCTTTTCTTTGTTTGTTTATCTTTTCTCCTACATGGAAAATGTCTCATGAAAGTGTAATTATTTCTTTATGTACAACAATATGATTCCCAACTTTACATACATTACATACAAAAATGAACATCAACTGTGATGGAATGGGGCCCTTCATGCCAACAAACTTATCTCCTTCTTCGTCCATAGACTTGAAATTTTCCCGTGTTGATCATCATAGAGCCAATGCCAATAGCCAATTGTTCTTGTCAGATATGATTTGGATCACACATCCCCATTGGGAGCATTTTGGTACCTAAAAACTGCCAAGGATAGATGAGGGAACTTGCTTGTAATCTAGTTCCTCTCATACCACTTCACTTTCCTTGCAGTTTGTCCTTTGAGACCAATCTACCACATTTATTGTTGTCCTATGTGAGTTTCCCGCACCTTGTGCTGTAGAATTATGTCATCCTTTAACTCTTCAAGACCATGAGGAGAAAGGTCTTCCACAGTAGGAAGAACATGATGTTCGTCCTCCTCATCTAGCATGAAAGGTTCAAACAACTTCAAATATTCCATGTTCACAACTGAGATGATCTACATATAAGGTGGAATTTTTTTCCTGAAGGCATTCTTATTTACCTATTTAATGATCTCAAATGGTCCATATCTAAGGGGATTATGTTTCTTTGTTTCTCCTTGTAGTTGTTCCTTACTGAGATAGAGCCACACCTTGTCTCCAACATGGAATTTGTGATCCTTTCTGTGTCGATCATGCATGGCTTTGTACAACTATTGGCTCTTCTCGAGCTACTCTTGAACCCTTCGATGTATATGCTTGATATTTTCGATGAATGAGATTTCCTTCTATTCTTCTCCTTGAAGCCTTGCCTCTTCCGTCTGTTGTCCATACTTGATATCAAATGATGAAGGAGGTAAATAACCAAAAAATTATCGAAAGGAAACTTATTGGTGGAAGAATGGAGTGTTATGTTGTAGGAGTGTTGAATGTAGACTAGCTGCTCGTCCCAAGTCTTTGGATGTTTTTTGTTGTAACCTCTCAACAACTGCACCATTGTCCTATTCACAACCTCAATTTGTGCATCAGTCTAAGGATGTAAAGCGGTGGAATGCTTCAACTTGGTATCCATTCTTTCCCAAAGCGTTGTCCAAAATATTCCCAAGAAACTATTGTTCCAATTCGATATGATGGAGGTTGGAAATCCAAAATGTACCCAAACATGGATGAAGAATAGTTCAACTACCTCTCATCTAGATATTGTCTTCTTACAGGGAATGAGCACACACATTTTGTTGAAGTGGTGTACCACGACGAATAAGAATTCATGGATTGTACGAGTCATAGACAATCCTCCATCAAAATCCATTGAGATGCTATCCCATGGTGCGCTTGGTACAAACAATGGCATGTACAAGCCAAGTTTCTGGTTGGTTGGATTACTAGTGCTGCAAAGATCACAACCTCTAACAAAATTTTCCACTTTCTCTTGCATCTTCATCCAATACACATAGCGCTGCAAATTTTCCATTGTCTTTGTCATGCCAAAATTCCCGACAACCCTAGAAGTGTGTGCTTCTCTCATCAACTAAATTCTTTTGTCCTAGGGTATGCATAGTTTTTCCATATTGTAAAACAACCCATCTTAGAGGTGGTATTCATTTCCTTCCATGACAGTGACTGACCTCTCCTTCAAATGTTTGTAGACTCTAAAATCTTCATCTCCCTCTTAATCTTCACTCATAAGTTCATAAGTAAAAGGATCAATCTACATTATCATTCCAACTATTGCAATCTTCTTTAGTGGTGGTCGAGAGAGCATGTCTACTAGTATATTCGTGACTCATTTCTTGTACTTAATCAGTAAATGAAATTGTTGTAATAAACCTAACCACTTGTAACGCCTCACTTGTTCCATCTTTCTTTGAATATGTAGGTACCTAAGGAGTTGATGATCCATGTGTATGACAGTCTCTTTTCCCAAGAGGTAATACTTCCACTTCTTCACTTCTTATAAAATAATAAAGATCTCCTTATCATATGTGGGGTAGTCAAGTAATACTCCATGAAACAACTCTGAATGGTATCACACATGCATTCCTCCTTGCATGAGAACTAACCCTAGTTTATACCCACTAGCATCTGTCTATATCCCAAAAGGTTATTGCAAATTTGGCATGGATAAGACTTGAGCATCGCTAATTTTCTCTTTCAATTTTTCAAATTCTCTTTGTTGTGTCTTACCCTAATGAAATCTCTTTCCTTTGGCATCCACAACAAGTAATGGAGTTTCTACCA